>OU452233.1:16029586-16117086 GCA_911728455.2 Marthasterias glacialis | reverse complement strand
AACAGACAAACAGACAAACAGACAAACAGACAAACAGACAAACAGACAAACAGACAAACAGACAAACAGACAAACAGACAAACAGACAAACAGACAAACAGACAAACAGACAAACAGACAAACAGACAAACAGACAAACAGACAAACAGACAAACAGACAAACAGACAAACAGACAAACAGACAAACAGACAAACAGACAAACAGACAAACAGACAAACAGACAAACAGACAAACAGACAAACAGACAAACAGACAAACAGACAAACAGACAAACAGACAAACAGACAAACAGACAAACAGGCAAACAGGCAAACAGGCAAACAGGCAAACAGGCAAACAGGCAAACAGGCAAACAGGCAAACAGGCAAACAGGCAAACAGGCAAACAGGCAAACAGGCAAACAGGCAAACAGACAAACAGACAAACAGACAAACAGACAAACAGACAAATTAACAAATTAACAAATTGACCGACAAACAAACAAACAAACAAACAAACAAACAAACAAACAAACAAACAAACAAACAAACAAACAAACAAACAAACAAACAAACAAACAAACAAACAAACAAACAAACAAACAAACAAACAAACAAACAAACAAACAAACAAACAACCCAACAAACAAACAACCCAACAAACAAACAAACAAACAAACAAACAAACAAACAAACAAACAAACAAACAAACAAACAAACAAACAAACAAACAGCTTTTCTTTTTTTTATCAAATTCAGCGATCATTTTTCATTAGGAAGAAACAAAATAATAATAATAGAAAATAAAATAAAACAAAATGAAAGATAGCAAACGTACGGAAGCCGGATAGTGCCAGGGTATAAGAGGTGATATATATATATTTTTATGAGTGCATTAATATTTTTTGTACCATTTATCTGGCGACCGCCACTTATTATCCTCCGCTTATCATGAATAGTATATAAAAAAAAATATTCACGCGCTCATGAAAAAATATGTCACCTCTTATTCCCTGGCGCTATCCAGCTTCCGTACAAAAGGGCTTGAACAGAATGGATCCGGGTGTTTTTACTGAGCGACGACGTCCTCGCTTCAATTTCCAAAACCAATCGGGGAAATTATACAAAGAAAAGCCAAAAAATGGAAGAACACAGTGAAGTTCGCGATTTACTGGGTCGACGAACGTGTATCTGTATGAGGTTTATACACATAAAAATTGGGAATATTTTAGAAACGGAACAATAAGGTCTCAACGGTTGGTTGAAGGTCCTGTAGACAACACCCACCACTCCACACCACAAACACACCTGTAAAGTAGGAACTGCGCCACACTCTCACGTAGAATACCAGCGCATCTGTCCAACTAAGTGAATTCATAATTAACATGACAGCCGTGATTTGTTTGTTCTTGTTTCGAGATGACTTTATGCATAAGCCTCGTGACGTGACCTCTAGCGTCCTAGTAAAAAAAAAAAAAAATCGGGTCTTATCTTGGAGCAAAATTAGTCAAATGCCAATCCGCACCAAGGAAACTAATTTACAGACGGACAACTGGGGCACGGCGTGAAAGGGAGCTCCTCACCTGTACATACGAGTCAAGGCCTTAGAATGATTGTCAGGAAATTGCGATCACTTAGACGATTACATCCAATCTCAAGGAGCAGAAGAATTTGTGAAGGGTATGTTTTGTCTTTTACCTAAGAAAAAAAGAAGACAACGGATAAAATTGAGTTTTTTTTTTTTTATTTTTTTTTTTATAACATCTTGCGGGCGCGAGGCTAGGGATTTAAGCATCGGATTTTTTTTCGTGTTCCTTAGTGTCGTCTGAGGACTTTAAATACATGTGAAACTAATTCCTCTATCACGATGGCTGGAATACGCGGAGCAATTCACCGGTTTGCGATGCTGCAATTGAATTATTGAAGCATTTATAGCAAAAAGCCCGTTTGCACTCTGCGTGGATTTTGTCCAATCTGATGCTAGGCCATAATCAGTTTGTTCAGTTTCCTGTCTGCCGTAGCAATACAGAATACTGAATCGCACAGAGGGGACAGACTACTCTGTCCTTCCAATAACGATTTGGTTACATCTGTACTTGTATGGCGGGAAAGCAACATGGCTGCATCCTGATAAAAGGTACGTTGTTGCGGCGCTCAAACGCGGGAAATATTTGCTGGTTTACATAAGCAATTACCATCACTCTGTATGCAGCAAAAGGAAATATATTTATATATATGTAATTATTGAAACAAAATCTCCTTAGGATCTGTTGAACTAGAATAGGTTTTCTTGTTGTTGTTCATTTAAAAAGACAATCCCTTCAACCAGGCCATGTAAACAATGCGTCCTCATTATGGATAATACGTTTGCATCGTTTATAGGCGGGCCGCATAATTTAAAGTTACGGTTCAATCCAAGTGAAAAAAAAAATAGAACAAATAAATAACAATAATCAGGATGCCGAGGTGCTTTTTTCTCCCACATTGTTTAATTGTTTGCCTATTTGTAAAGAAAGTTCATCAAGCAATTATTTATTGATGTGGTAGCTATTTATGTCTTGGTTAAAAGCTACAATGATATGTTTGCAAGAAGTGCAAGTCATGCATAGATACTGTTACTTTTAATAATTAAAAGCCATTATTTTTCAAGTAAAGTTATACTTGACAGGTTATGCAAAAAATATGTTTTCAGTGCGATAGACAATCAAATCTTAGTTTATTTTCCCTCGATTTTAATGGGGTGGGGTGGGGTGGTGGGGGGGGGGGGGTCAAGCGTAGTTAAATGTTTGTTGTATCATCGGCATTTGTGTCTTTACTACAACCAACGGGGTTGTTTAATTCGAGCGATAGTTGTACGGTTTCAGTGCAAACTTTAGCTTCTGGAGCCTACTTTAGGAATCGACTGTCATTACGTACAATTTGAATCAATGACCGTTTACGTATAGCAGCACATGACAGCTCGCAGGGGAAGTATGGCTAATATCGTGTGGTGTTTAACTTCGCTAACGGTTGGGGAAGGGTAAAAAAATACTTCAAAAAGTCTACGAGATCACACCGCAACCCTTTTAATTGAAGTATACCTCTACACACCATCTCGTCGTTGAATGTGACCACTTAAAACATTTGTGTAAAGTGATGGCCGTATATGTCGACTGCCAGTTGTTGGCCTTAAGAACAGACGTCATTGCTAATAGAACAAATACAACAATTCTAAACATTATTTGAGTAAATACATATTGAGCGCATAGGGATTATGTTTCCCGATTTTGAATCAATATTGCTACGTAAATCCATGTTTAAAACATGGACCGTTGTGCTTCAATTAAAGCCAGTGAGTGGATTCAACTGCATAATGGATTTCACGGGGTGGGGGAGGGGGCGTGGGGCAAACGGGGGGGGGGGGGTGCAAAGACATTATTTTTTTGGGTTAGGGTATGGGGTTTTGGGGCTATTTAATGTATCGAACCATTTAGTTATGCTTTTGTTTCGATCCGATTTGGAGGGGGTGTGGGGGATCTCCCACCCCCGCCCCCATCCTCTGGTTACATCACTGAGTGGATTGAATGTCGAAATACACGCATACATTTCCTTTGCTGCGTGAAGACAATTCGGTGCGATAGTCGTTACCAATCAGAGCGTATAAAGTATCCGGTTTCAATCGATCAATTTCCGAGTGAAACCAGCAGTTGGTGAATATAATGTACAAAAAAATGCACATCACAACAAAAACTCTAGAGTTATAATTGCGGGATTTATTACAGCCATGAACAACATTGCATACGCCTTGTTGCCCCTATATCGCCACAGCGGCTATTTAATTACGGCTGTTTTGTGATGCAAATTGCTCTGTCTGTTTGCATGACCTATATCGTAACGTCAGTGTATTTTTCCCCCTGTCGCTTTACTAACATGACGGAGAGGAAGAAGGGGGAAAAAACCTGTCTGGAAAAATTTACAATTTGAATCTTTTCTCCTTAAAATCTCTGAATAATGCCGGCATAAATCTCTCTAGGCAGATAGACGAGGAGCTTAGTGGTCATTAACAGCACTGCGTTTCAGCGGTGTCGAAGTTTTCTCGTTTCAAATTCCCCCTCCAGTGGCGGAATAGTGGCAGGGAAACGGTGTTCAGTTTCCACTAATACAATAACGAGCACTTATTTGGAGATACCACACAAGTGAGGTGAGAGATGTTCACAATCACATGCCGGTGACGTCAAATCAACAGCAGATAGTTTAATTGGGTATAAGGTGGTATTTTGTGGCTAAGGGTGCGGACGTCTTCGAATGAGTAACAAAGGTGAAGCACGTTTGCGTTGTCGATTTCTCTCTCTTTTTTTCTGGAGGGGGACAAGGGTTGGTAAGGTTTCAAAGTCAACTTTGTCAATGGAGGTCTTGATGTATGGGATGATAAGTGGCTTTGGCGGCTGTGTGCCGACTCATGTATGAGAGTTATTAACGGCCGACTGGTCACTCTGACAGACTGTGTGGTCGTACAAACCAAGCAATCTTTATCCACATATCTAAATAGTATGTTTTAACACTTTTTAATGTAAAACAAAATCCCCGGATTAAAATTTACTTGACCCAAGTAGGGTGACTTGCATCCATTTCTAAAGGGCAGACTTCGGTAGGAGGGAGGTTACGAACCCAAACCCAACTAACAAACGAACAAAACGAAGAAACAAACTTCGTCAACAAAACTGCTCCCCTTTCGCCCATTTACAGAAGAGACGTAGGCCCTATCATGTTAATCTGAAAACAGCCGTCAGGTAAGATTAGTCGATCTCCGAGTGCAATTATTTTTTCTCCCCTAAAGAAACTTCTTAATGTCTCGCTATTTACAATGAATGTCCATGCTTGTTGTAATTATTGATATCGTCAAGCAAACTTGAATCTTCAATTCTGATTGGTCGATCCATAGCAACAAGAGTGTGATATATAGTCATATTGCACGGCCCATATCACGCCCTGTTCCCCAACGCCTTGTTGTTATGCGCTGTTCTAACTCCCATCGTCAGAATTCATTGTAAATTTACTGTAAAACTCAAGTGGCGCGTTTGCTTGAAGATAAATTCGTAATCACACGCGCGCTCGTGGAATACGGATAATATAGCGTTAGGGTTAGGGTTAGGGCTAGAGTTATCCAACGTCCTATATCCAACTAATAACGAAATAGATACGGTTAATGTAACCAAACCGAGGCTGGTGGGGGGGGGGGGAGACTGTCTGACTCGCTTCAGATCAAATAAGACCCGGTATTCATCCATCACTGTTGTACACAGGAAATTTAGCGAGGACCTCTGCACTATGTTTACAACCACTACACAATATGACTCGTTGACGTATCCAAGAATACACACTGGTTTCCTTCAATGCACTTCACAAATTGGATAGATTTAATGAAATTTAAATTCACTCTCCGAAAAGGGATTGAAACGTTATCTTACAAAAGGAGATGGACGAAAATGATACAGTAATACGATGACTCCGGCAATTTAAATCAAGTAAAACTGCTCGCCAGATAGATCCCAGTACTTGATGTTATGCTTCCCTTTTTTTATATATAGTTTGGAGGGCCGGATGGAGAAAACGGACAGTTTTACGTGAGCTGAACATGCGTTTTTGTTTAAACAGATACTTTCATGGAGTACAAAACATGTTCAAAAGTACAAAACATGTTCATTTTTTTTAATTGCTATTCTTCTTGTTTGTTTATTTGTTCAAAAACATCATTTTTTTTTAAACTAGTGGCCAGAAGGCTAAAACTGTTTCAGTGCACCCGTGTATAATTTCATAAAAAGAGACATTACTGAATTCTGCTTATGTTCAGTGCTAAACACAATCGTTTGCTACTGTAAAAGGGAACCATTTGATGGTATTATGCAAACCTTTTATTAAATGTCCGGCTGGTAAGACCAAATTTTGCGAAGCAAAGGTTATCAGCGCTATACAAGTAGATTGTATATACCAAAAAAAAAAAAAAAAAAAAAAAAAAAATAGATTGTAGACGTTTTTCCCAAACTAGCAGCTACGACCCTGGCTGCGGCTTGGTCAGTCGAAGCTTAAGGTGCCCATGGCAACGCCCCTAACAACAGCAGCAGCCGTAGCCGTAGTCGTAGCCACCAATTCGGGCACGGTCTTATAATCAGCATCAAATCAGTTGCAGTTAAAACACTATTTTTTTTTAAGGCTAGTATACCCGATTCTGTCAGGCGAAAAAGTTCAATGCATTCGACATATATGAAACTACCAGGGAACTCAAACTTCACCTTATTCTGCCAACAAGCATCTTTCAAATTATGAATTATTCAGGAACCTCGCCCGGTAGTTGCTGGTAGCAAGCAATTTCAAGAACAGTGACTTAACTAGAAATTTTCTTTCGTTAGAGGTTGGGGTCAAGAAAAAAATATATTCTGTGACTGCATACTACGCTTTACGACGACACTGAAAGGTTCGACGCGATTGTCTTTCTAGGATATCGCTCTGAAGGGCTTTTTAAAAAGCTATTTTGAGGCGACGCTTCGTTGATTGATTCGAAAGAACTGATTTGTCAAAGTGGTATTAAACCCGGTGACAGTTAAGGGAGGGCGGGGGTTGGGGGTTACATGACATAAGTTTAATGAGCAGTTAGCAGTTTTGCTGGCTAGACATGTGATGGTGACCATGTCTGTCTTAGCAAATGCCACATGCGTAAACGAGCACGGGGGCAGGCTGGGGCGGGTGCCCAGAAGAAGCATTGCCACCTCTTTCCCCCTCCTTCCCCCTCCCCATATGAGATAAAAAAAGAATTACAAACAAATGCACAAATTAATGGTTAGTTAGACACCTGCAAAGATCCCTCCTTTTATAGCAACCAATGCTAAATGCTTAGTTAAAACAAATATTAAACAATCATCTAAACCTTTTCTCAACCTTATAAATTTAAATTTAAACGAATGTGGTGACAGCTAAAATTGTTTCTTTTCACTTCAAGGGTGTGAGTGTGGGGGTGGGGGTAGGGGTGGTGTTCAACCGTTGAATTGTTGAGCTATGCCCATCCAAAATGGACGAGTAAACAGGACGGGCTTTATCTTGGAAAACGGGCGCTAAAAACAAATAAATAAAATAATAATAATATTAATAAAATAAAAACTCGTGTATTACAATCTAACCCACTCACCCACGCACCAGGAAAAGTCACCCCGTTGTGTGCAGTATGTACTCGTAACATTATTTACATTCGTCCTGCGCAGGATGTGAACATTGCAACATGAAACTTAGCCACGCCTCTCTCTGGTATCGACATCTCAACATTCATTAGAAAATCTGCCTTTATTGAGATGAAACATTGCGAACGGCACGTGAAGGAAGTTAAAACAAAATCTAGATTTCTTTTGCTCGCCACCACGACCCCCCCCCCTCCCCATCAACCACCACCACATTTGTTTGAGTGCTTGATGGTCTACCAGGCTATGCTAATAATCGCAGTCTTTTATATAAAAAGAAGGGGACAAGCTATTTGCAATGTAAATATTAGTGAAGCGTAGGGAAACGCTGTGTGCATTATTGAGATATGACCATATAGACAACAATGGCGAATGAACAGCCTCATGACTTCGCGTGGGACTAAACTCCCCAAAAATATATCTGGTGAGATTTTAATTAAAGCCGATGTTGATATAGCGAAGCCATTGGGTAAATCTTTTTGATCGCTAAAGACATTTTAGTTTGATAGCCTGATTGACAGTTCAAATAAATCATTTACTGGCATGTCGTTGAAGACCTTTTAAAATATTTATTTAGATCTTTTAAAATTGATCGAATGTTAAAGACTATGTGAGCTGGCGAACAGCATGGCAACTTGCAACGCTTAAAAAGGGGCATTATTTATAAACACAGAGTGTCGTGTTGAGACTCGACGTTTCGGGTAGCACGCTCATAATTGTCTGTAACAGAGACTTCTCACATGCATAAATAAACAACCAGTCAGATAAGTGCAAATAATATTTCTTTGTTCTGTAGCAATAACAATATACAAGAATACACAAATCAACAAGGGTTGCTTCCTCGCGATATACTTCGGACCAATAACACAATTATTTCCAGATGAAACAGCCGTCGCAAAAGATCGATTCAAACAGACTTTTGTAACTGCAATTGTACTGCTTTTGAATAGCAGTTATACGATTGCTGGTCACAACACTAAATCACCGCCTTCCAAATGTCGGCACGCGTCCTGCTTGCATATGAAACCTTGGTAATTGTATCAGAGAAACATTCCACACGTCCTCAGATAGACGTTTAACAGTTTTTTTGTTCTTCTTCCCGCCCCCCACCTCCCAAAATAATCAGGTTCGGCTTTGAACTATGGGTGCTGTGAAAACACACACTGTATGACTCAAACAATGATATCCGCTTGATCACATCGATACCAAGTGTTCCACAAAACACTACATTCTGAGTTTCTGAGATTAGAAGCTTTTTTATTATTATTTAGTTTCTTCCTTCTTTTCACCTTTTATTTGTCAATCCCTATAAAATATCTGGGTATTTCGAGAGACTTGAAAATACAACATCTACGCACATAACGTGTCTCTCTCTGTGAAGTGGTTCCCATGCACCTGCCTTCGTGATTTGAAATGCCGCCGTGAAAATAATCTTGCTATTTTGAGGATGAGTTGTGCTGGCTCTGCCATTTTCTCTTGATCTTATATTTATAATCTTCAGTGGCCCTGACGGCACACCGAAGCTTAAAATGCTGACGTCAGACAGCATTAATAGACAACTTCGTAAAAAGTTCGCCTTTGTCGCAAAATATCACGTAAAATTTCTTTTTCTGCAACTTTCTCCCGATTGCGAAATTTGACGACGGCTTGGTCCTATTAGCCGAGAAGGGATACACTGAAGACTTACATTTTGACGTCAGTACTCGTGAAAGAAGAACACCATTTATTTCGTTCACACGAAATAATACATTTCGTTTCTTCGGAATCAAACTTAGTTCCCTCGAAATAACAATTCGTTCGAAAGGAATAATATCGCGCAGGAACGAAACAAATAATGCGAGGTGATTTTATGATCTCGAGGGAACGACATTCTGTTAGGACGGAATACATTTTAACTTCACTGAATTATCAGTTCATTTTCTTTAATTAACATTTATTTCTTTCGAGATGTTTTTTCGTTCCCACAGATTGTTATTTTTTATTGTTAAGATTTCAGATCGAATGTTTTTCTCGATAGTTAAAAATTCCGCATTATTTGTCTGTACGAGTTGTCACCACCCATCGACTGCATTCCATGATGGCGCTATATACCAAAAGCTTTTTATAACTAGGTCATGCTGCAATACATTTAAGAAAACATTGAGATTAGGTTTCGTTTTGTAAAACAACCCCACACTTTGGATACTATTGCAGCATTAGGATGCACTAAAACAAACACCAGCATTGCTCAATAAGCAACACAATAAACTATGTATATAATATACAAAATAGAAAGGCGAATCACAATTATCACTTGTCTTAGCAGAAACCGAGCATGACTGATTGACATTATCGATCAACATGTCACGTGAAGAAGAAGATGCGTGATCCATTTTCATCAGGACTTAATATTATTTTTTATTTCTATTTTTTATTTTTTTGGGGGGTCTGCCCCGGTCGCATTATTGTGTTCACCTTGGAGTGATTCGGTCGCCGATGGGGACACAAGCCTCGCACTCAGTCAATACGGAGGTTGTTTTAAAACCGACGGATTGTCATCGTGGGTCGCCGCTGTGCAAAGACAAGCACCACAAATTATTGACTTACTTGAGGCCTCAAGAAACCGGGGCTCTCTTTTCACCTATACGCGAAATCTCTGAATGCCAAAGCACAGAAAAGATGAGTTTTGTTGTTCGATGCTGCGGTCGCCATTTTGGGACTGTGCCTTTGGAACAGTCTGGAAACTCTTACTGTATAAATGTAAAGTTGTATTAATGTAAAATATCCATACCTTAACGCCATTAATGCTATGGAGTCTACGGAGCCCCGAAGGGTCATTGTGATGATAACAAAGTTACGTACCTAGAAATAAGTGGAAATGCTTTTGAGCACTCGAAATGATTTTGAGTTTACAAAATGATTTCGAGTTTACGAATTGATTTGCAGCACTTGAAATTATTATTTCGAGCGCACGAAATGATCTCGACTGCTCGAAGTTATTTTGAGTTTACGAAGTTATTTTGAGTTTACGAAATGATTTGGATCACTCGAAATTAGTAATTTTAGTAATAAGTAATTTCGAGTGCTCGAAATTATTTTGAGGTTACAAAATGATTTCGAGTGCACGAAATGATTTTGAGCGCTCAAAAAAAGTTATTTTGAGTGCAAGAGATGATTTCGAGCGCTCGAAATGTTTTCGGGTGCACAACATATTTTCGAGGGCTCATAATGGTTTTGAGTTGACATCATGATTTCGAGTACACGACATGGTTTTGAGCCCTGAATTATTGTTTTTTCAAATACAAGAAATGATTTAGTGAGCACCAAATGTTTTTGGGCGCACGGAATGTTTTCTAGCGCTACAAATGATTTTGAGTTTACGAAATGATTTCGAGTGCACGAAATGATCTTTAAGCGCTCAAAAAAAAAAAAAAACTTATTTCGAGTTCAATAAATGAAGAACTCAAATTATTTCTGTGTTCGTCAATTTGTTCTCATCATGTCCTTTTATGGGGTTATGTAGGAATCAACCATGGTCATCCACAAAAGCCGTTAAGTTAAAAGTAAATTCCGCAAATCGTCTACTTGCTTCTAACAACAGTGGATGCAAACACTCATTATGGAGAGATCAACTCCCTAAGCTCATTCTCTCCCCCTTTCTCCGGAGAGTTGATGAATTACTGCATGTGTCCTCCCCAACTTAGCGTCTATTTTTGTTCTGCACCACGAGATGAATTATAAATCTACGGCGACGAGATTTTAAGCATTAATACACTTCACATCATTAAGGGCTCTTATAGTTTGTTTTTCTTTAAGTCTTTGAGGCTGCTACTTAACTTTGGACGGAATGTTGTTTTAAAGATTAAAGAAAAAAAACTAAAACCAAAAAACGGAGTCTTAAAGATGAATTCACTGTTGCCGGGGTTTACTGATTAAAATGTCTCAAAACTCAATGTAACAATATAATGGCTGATTGATTGTATGCCCAAACAAGGCAATACAAGAACAGATAGTAAATGCAATAACATACGTAAAAATCAATTACATGAAAGAAGTAATTCGTGTATTTCCCTCCCTTTTTTTCCCATTGAGGAGGAATTTTCTAGGCTCAAAATCTGAGGCCATTGTCTGCATTTCTCTGACTTGTTTTTCCAGTTTACTTTTAAGCACAGCATTGCAGTATATAACTTTACTGAAATTGAACAAGCATCTTACGGGTACCACCGACGTATTAGGGTTAGAAGTCAAGGTGCCATACATGTTGTGTCAGTGACGGGGAAAATGTACCATTATGACTAAGAAAAGAAAGACAAAAACAGATACAGAGGAAAGAAAAAAAGGAAGACGTAGAAGAAGAAAGAACACTTAGCCTTAACAAAATCGATATTATAAGATACAAAAATATATATTGACATCACTTCATGAAAACCTGCCTTAACAAGGTAGTTTAACAATACGATATGCCGTATAAATATCCCTGTTAAAAAAAAAAAAAAAAAAAAAAAAAAAAAAAAAAACCACACACGCTGCCTTAGGCGATGTTAGCCACCAGTAAAAATATTGAGTCTGACAACTGAAATGACCTTTGTCATAGCTCCGTAGTCCAAATGCTGTAGTTGGAAATTGCCATCCAATAATTACCGGGAACTGCATGGGGAGAAACCATTACTCTTCTAGCGGCTGTCTCCTCGTTTTTTTTTAATTTTTTTATTTTTTTTTATTTTATTCCAGACTCTCATTGTTCAATAGTACCTAATTTGACGTGTGAGTCGTGGACACGACGCCGTTTCATTTATTTGTATTTCTTATTATTTGTTTAAACTTCGTTTTTAAGTTCCTTTTTTTCTATATTAGGAAAGCAAACAATGTTTACAGACGCAAGATGACTCAGGACGCTCTCGATCTCAGCGGGATTTCCTAGCCAGAAACACAATGCTGATTGAAATCACAGCGGTCCTGCGTGAGATAGGACAACATGAAATTTATGGAAAAGATTCCATTCCATCAAAGAAAATATCGCTTTCGCAATGCCAATCTGCTGATAGTCGTGCCATGCCCTTACGCTGGTTCAAGCCGGAGGCAAGAAGGCGTGTAACACCGAATGACATGAAGTGAAAAGGTCTTTTGTCAGTCGATATAGCTCCAATTGCATTAACAAAAGGGCTTTTTGTTGATCACTTAATGGATGGAAAATGGAGTATAGGAAGAGTTCATTGAAGATGATTTTTGTGAGGAAAGTCAAGAAGGAGAGAAGAGGGAATATTAATTCACTTACAATGATTCCAAAACCATTTTAATGCGTTCCTCGTAGCAAATTCTATAAATAGTATAATGTTAAAGCAGACTCCATCAGCTAAATGTACGGACAGCAAAAAAAAAGAAAAAAAAAGAAAAAGAAAACACAGAAAATAAACAAAAAAACAAGAAGAAAAAAGAAAGAAAATTACAACATATAGCAATAAAACAAATAAATTGAATCAATAATATTTAGAATGTCATGTGCTATTGTGAGAAATCTCTTTCTTTTGTAATAAAGATTCATGCAGAGAAGAACATGCAGTAATTTTTGTTTTGGGTTAAAAAAAAAATACGACGCATAGCAAAACGAACACAACACTCACACACTCAAAAACTGTTTAGTTTATGTTTGATACATCATGAATTAAAATAAAAAGAACGCTGGCATAAAATAATTAAAACTGGCAAATACATTTTGGTGTGTTCCCTCTTTCGTTAAATCGAGAGTTGATAACAAATTGCATGCTGAAATATTCATATTATGATTATAAAAACATGCTGTGCTTTCTTCTTTTAACCTGTATTCAAAACTGTTCCTTCGGGACAGTCCAGACTATGGTGTCTCTTTTGAAAGTAATAAAATGTAAAAATATAACATTCAATTGTCAGTTAGATCATTATTTTGGTTTCCCCCTTTTTTTAGTGATATAAAGTTCACAAAACGTTGGTTTTAAGAATAGTATCTTCGTTTTTACAAATCAAGAGTCCTACCTTTTAGATGGAGGATGAGGGGGGGGGGGGGGTCTTCGGGGTGAAACACAGCCACCGTTTTAGTTGTTCCCAGACGATTGTTATCAACCTTTACCAGACTATTACATAGATTCAGAATGATCACGGCCAATAAGGCTCAATATACTGATGTTGTTTTTGGACGATTAGGAGTTGTGTCTTCCAATTAACATCCGGCGCTGGAGTTGTTTTTGCCCTCAAGGGGGCAGACGGTAAACACGAGCATCGTCCCTTGCTGGTCGTAATGACGGTTCAACGGCTTAACGGCTAAATTTACCCACCGCTAAAGTTAGATTTTACATGAATTTTTAAACATTTTCGGTTCGCCCTAAAACGACCCGCCTTAAAGGCAAAGTCCAGGGTTGATAATATAAAAGCAAAAAATAACGATTTGTTTCAATCTGAATGCTCTATATTACGTTTCTGAAAAGTTCTCTGAAAGGACCCTGTTGGCAGTGGTGTAACCGTTTATAACGCTTTTATCTACCCCAGCTTGCCCCACCACCCTCAAATGAGATTGAGAACAAAAAGCACAAGGGATTTAATTGGTTCAATACACCAACAAGCGGCCCCAAGAAATCGTATTTCTTCTCTCCCGTTTGCTCCCCATATGAGAATGTATAGCTACGCCACTATCTGGTTTCCCTACATCTAACCCAAACTCTAACCCCTAACATAATCTTAACCTTATTCCTAACCCTAACCATAACCGTAACTCTAATCCTAATCCTAATTATAATCCTAATTCTAATCCTTACCCTAACCCTAACTCTTACCCTTACCCTTACATTACCCCTAATCCTAACCTAACCCTTATCTTAACCCTAACCTTAATTCTAACCCTTATTCAAGTGTATTAAGCACCACGCCAACATCAAGCACTTCTTGTAAATACTGAAAAAGAAAAGACAACTAAAACGTCAGCCGTGATATCAATGTGCCGCCTTAAACACAACTTACCCTACAGGCCTTTATAATTAGGTGTAATTTAAAATCTCGGTTTCTCGTCTATTTGAGGAGCAAATAAGTCCAGTTGTGGCAGGAAGTGCCTCTTGCTCTGACATAGGCCGTCGCTCAGGGCATAAACAAATAACAAATATTCTCCATTTAAAATACAATTCGAGAGGGAGAGATACACCAAAAATAAATGTATTTAGAGACAGCAAAACTTACAATTGGTGTGGTTTTGTGTTTGATGAAAACAAGAGAACAAAAACGATTTCTTGTTTCTTTTCCCGAAAAAGCAATATTGAAATGTACATTAGAATGCCGATATACGGAATCTAAAATTAACAATGAATGGAGTGTGTTGTTTTAGAGAAAAGCCTATACGTGTATGAAAGAAGATTACGTGGATTCTATTCTGGACAACAAAGGCACGTCTTTGTGTAGTGGAACTGAAGGTCGTGTGAGTCTTTTTTAGGGGATTTATTTTCTTGACCTGTCCCTCTAGGAAGAGGGAGATTTGCATATCCCTGAAAGTAACAGACTATATATATAAATAAATAGGGTGAGCAAAGAAAATTTGGCTGATGCCGGACTCGAACCCGCGACCTCTCGAACACCGTAAATATATATATGCTTCTTCTTGTGTTAATTTATTTATCATGACAAATTTATTCCAGTTGTAAATCAGCCTTGCTTCAGCTTTCTGTCCTTGGGTTAGGGTCGTGTGATTTACTATGTGCGTAATGTAACGACCGTTCAGTATTTGCACGAATTTTTCGTTGAAGGTGAGTGCAATTTGCTATTAACTAGTATTGCTATTAATACGGACAATTTGACAGTATGATCACACTTTCATCAATGATACTTTTCCCCCATACAAATACGTGTTTCGAAATCGATAGTGGGGCTCGTAAGGTAATTTCAGTTTTGTGCAAAAAGCCCTTTTATTTGATACTCTAACAGATCGAGATTTGGAACATGACGTCTTGGGATGCCAACAATAAATGGGCCTTTGTATTCCACACAGGACTGTTTCGCTAATCGAAAGGTAAAAGTCAACAACGTTTTGATTGAATATCATTGAAATTCAGGAATGGCTTAAACTAATTCCCCGTTGTAAGCAAAACACGGACAGACCCATTTGCATGAAATGAGGCTTATGAATGTTAACAAATACAGTGTCATTTTACCCCCATTTGGAGTTGAGTGCAGCACAAAACTGAATTTGACGACCAGTAAATGTCTGTTACCATAGCGGTCATGTTCCATGGTAGCAACAAAGAAAACGGAGTGTAAAATGTCGAAGCCGTCGGACCTTTCTGAGGCACTCTTTCTTTGACTAGTTAGAAAGCACCTTTGCAGTGGCGTAACTAAGGAGGGGGTGGGGTGGGGGCACGTGCCCCCAAACTGAAGTCTGTGCCCCTACCCCCCCCCCCCCCCCGTGCCCCGAATTTGAAATCTGGAATTTTGAGAATGATAATTACCAGAATAAAATGTACGCTTTTATGTAGTGTTTTTAATGTTTGTTTTTTTTACTTTTTACTTTTTGTTATAAGTATTTACACGCAGTGTATTATTTGTACTTTTTTATTTTTTATTTTTTTTATCTCCACTTCAGATTATTTTAACGGCATAACATAAAAATGTTGAAAGTGGCTTGTTTAGGAAAAACACAAACAGAAACTACAGTTTTAATTGGCCAAGAGTGCCCCCCCCCCCTTAGAAAAAAAATGGTGCACCCCTTGTGCCCCCTAAAATGTTACCCTAGTTCACGTCGCTGCAACTTAGTTTGGTTCTCTTTACGTTGGTAACAAAAACACAGAATGGTGTCAGTCTCTCTCACGTGTACCTTTTATTACCACACACGTGTTTTGTATGGGGGAACGACAATAACCAACTATAGAAGACAGCGATTCGAGGTTATTTTCCAATGTGACCAGACAGTCAAAGTGTCCATGTTCACCGCGGGGGGAATTCAACTGTTTTCGTTGGTACCGTACGCCCTGCAGCGCTGTATTTTCCCTTCAGAGCCGTTTTTGACTAGTTGACGCCAACGGCAATCACTTCTAGCACCCACCGCTATATTTCGTGTTTTTTTCTACCTTTTTTCTCATTTCTCTGTAGTTTGATGTACGATCTAATTGAAGGTTATAGGTAGGTCGGGTTGAGCCGTGGGTTGGTCTGCAAGAGCTATTCGCCTGACGATCGCCTCGGGAGGAGACGGCGATGGACTGAATTGCGAGAGTTGAACCCAGGCATAACAGATCAAAACAGCCACTACATATTTTGTTTTTTGATGTATTTCATGTGAACATTTACATGTTTTTGTCACACTTTACCCTATTCGTCTAGTTGATTTTGGTGTACTTGTATTTTGCTTATTTATTATTATTATAATGGCCATAGGCCCAAATTAAAACAAACATATGTTCAAAACGAAGTTGCTTTTTGTTTGTTTGTTTGTTTGTTTTTTAAGATAATAAAAAAGGTTTTGTAATTTAACTTTTCAAGTAGTTGATCTTTCATATCAGATCTTGTCTCATCAAACACACACCTACATTGTTAACAATTCAATTTTTCTTGAAACGTAATAACTCAAATTATGGTTTGCGAATTTTTCATGGCAGAAGCAAGCGTACACCTTCTAATGGCCTGTAGCTGCGACTAACGTCATAAACACGTCATTAGTGTGTAGATTGCAAATTAAGCCCCATATCACCGATTTGTTGCCAGAATGGTGACATCTACGAGACACACGGGGACTGTCGACTCCAACTTAAGTGGCAATTACCTCATGAATAAAACAAAAGCCGTACATCTACTAACCTTCTTCTTTTTCTTTTTTATTATATTTTTTTAGTTCAAGTGGTCATTCGGTTGGGGAAAATTAACTTAAAGGAACGGTGCAGTGGAGTTTTGGAAAACTTGCCCTCAAAATGTGTAGCTTTCAACCATTCGATATATCGTGACGTCACTATCGTCTGACTAGTATATTTTGCGGAGATATTGTGTGATGACGTAAACAAAAAGGGATAAAACTAATAAACAAGCAAAAGTTTAAGAAGATGCAGAAGAAGAAGAAGAAGAAGAAGAAGAAGAAGAAGAAGAAGAAGAAGAAGAAGAAGAAGAAGAAGAAGAAGAAGAAGAAGAAAATGTAATGTTCATCGGTTTGCTTGCTTAGCTTTGAAACTCGTTTATAACACGCTACCTTTTTTCGAGATTTTAGGGTGGAAACAGCCAGGCCCCTTTCCAATATTATGATGATGCTTATTACTGACTGTACAGGCTAGGCAACACGGCAAAGATTGCAAGGCCGCGATAGGATCTAGACCGTGACTTTAAGGCGCTCACACAGGTCGACCCATTGTGCCCATCCTTATTTATATATATAAATAAAGAATTAGCAATAACTATATTTAATAATTTATAATTCCAGATGCAGATGTTTTCATAGGTGAGTGAATAATTCACCACGTAGTCTGCAAACAAACTCTTAGATGCCCAATGACCGCCATGCTTAATCAATAGGTTGGCCTATTTCAAAGCATAGTTTGTTTCTCGTTTAACTACCGGAATAGAAATTATCGAAAATAAATTATTTTTTTAAGTGAAATATAATTAATTGAACACCCCTAATAACTTAACCGTCATATTTTTTTCTCGGCTCACGCATTGATACACATAAGCCCGTTATGAGCATTGCAGAACAACCCCGACGTAAAACATTTATTTTCACTGTTTTTCACTAGAACATGACTACCAAACTCGAGCAAATTATCCCATTATTTGATCATATAGTGTGTTCGTTCATTTCAGGAGGAAGGGAATGTTATGTTCTTTCCTGGAAGAACCTTGATGTACTTTTCCTTAAAAGTGCATTACAACCGTTAGGCAATCAATTTGTGTGTAAATTACACGATTATAGATCATCGGTGGTGTAATACAGAGGGGGAAATGCTTCTTAATGTGTAGACGGTTTTAGTCACCTTTAAACTTTAATTGTATAAAGCATCTGCTCTCGAGTATCACACCTCAGTACAACTGTCTCTTCGTGTATGATGTAGTGTATTACGGTGTATTCTTTTGATTCACTTTTTCAAATAAATGCAATTTTGTTGATGAATTGATGAAAACAAACAACGCTCAAGAGTTGCACAAAAGAGCATCAACGCATCAACTTTTGGGTAAAACACAGCTGGTGCGTTACCATGGAAACGTAATATAGTACGCTGGGGTGCTCGCCCCACTCTCGATGAAACCGTGAGCTGGTAAAAAAGTACACCGGGTCTTAGGAAAGGCTTCACATCTGCTGTTTCTGGGTCATGTCCAATGATCAAAACGCCAGATTGTTTTTGACAGTGGACTGTCAGGCTGGATGAGCGGACGTGTACCAGCTTATCATGCTGTCCTCGATGGATATCAGGAAGCTTTTTTTTTTTTTTTTTTTTTTTTAAGGATTTGTGCTGGGGAACTTATTATGTAAGGCGATCAGGAGTGGGCATGTGAACGACAAAAATAACAACCTGAATCTTATTGAGTCTTATTCCAAGCCTCGTGTCGACAGTGAATTGTAAAATAAACGGATTTGCTCTAAAAATCCGATTAACCGTTTTTTTTTTTTGTTATTTCTTTTTTCTCATTGAATGAAGTGGTTTTATCTGCAGCTAAATTCAAAGCATATGTTTTTATTCACGTCCACCTTAGTAGAAGGTTGCTTAAAAAAGTGATATTACTCAGGTGTTCTTCAAAAGAGCCACATTTATTATGATTGCTACTGCAGTATTTCTCTAGAGGATTGGTGATAGTAGTCCTATAATATTCATACATATTGAGCATTTCGATTGAAATCATATAAAGAAACCAGGGAACCGGGACTTTGCCGCCATTGCTGTCGTGTATGTGGAGCACAACAAAGTGTACCCTCGGCATAACCCGGCTGTGCCGAAATGCGTTCGGTTACCATCGCTGTGAATCGCCGTCGTCGTCATTGTCGTGTTGCACTCTCGTTATACTAGGTAAACATGGCATGTCCGAACAGTTCTGTCGTTAGCCTCTTTATTTAATTCTATACTGCCTAAGGGTTTGAGGTCATTGTTGATTGTGTCTCCCACAATACTTGTTCAAACCCCGGTTGCTTAGAGTTCCTGTTTTCAGTTCTGCTTCATGACCGAGCTGGACTGGTGAAAATTGATACAGACGTTGACTATACTGTTAAAAAAAAACTGCAGATCATTTAAAATTAGAGAAAATCGGTTGAAAACAGATACAAACTGATAAAAACAGAACGAGTTCAAAATAAAAAAGAAAAAAACAAACTGTGAGTTCGTCGTCGTCTGTTGCGCACTTGTTATACTAGGTTAAAATGGCGCGTCCGATCAGTTGTCCCCAGCCAACTCTGTCGTTAGCCCCTTTATTTAAGTCTATACTGCCTAAGGGTTTGAGGTCATTGTTAATTATGTGTCATCCGCACTTGTTCAAACCCTGGTAGTTTAGAGTTCCTGTTTTCAGTTATAACGGCTTCATGACCGAGCTGGACTGATAAATTGATAGAGACGTTGACTATACTGTTAAAAAAAACCGCAGATCAATAAAAATCAGATAAAAATCGGTTCAAAGTAGACAAAGCTGGTCTTTTTAGATTTCTGTATGTTTCTTCATGAGGAACCTTTGCTGGTGCAGACAGTGGCAGGCGCAGCAGATGTCCAAACCAGCTCAGTCTCCGGTGTTTGATGTTTTCGTTGCATGGGTTTTGGTTTGTCTTGATGTCTACGTTGTAATCTTTAGGGTTTAGGGTTAGGGTTAAGTTTGGGGTCAGGGTTAGCGTAAAATTTAGGGTTACTCTCTAAATGTAAAAGAGTGAACAACCACTCGTTTTGTGCGCCATACCACTCTTGCGAAGAGCTGTATGGCAGACAACCTCTTTTTCGAGTGGTTGACAGGTATTTTCAACCTGAATAAGCCGCACCAACAATGTTTTCGCTTCTTACATCCTGTTAAAAATTCAACTTATTTCCTCATGCATTTTCTGTTTATTTAATTTAATTTAATTGCAGTGCATTGCATTGAATTGCATTGAATTGAATTGAATTGGACTGGATTGGATTGAATTGGATTTGATTGAATTGAATTGAATTGAATTGAATTGAATTGAATTGAATTGAATTGAATTGAATTAAATTAAATTAAATTAAATTAAATTGAATTGATTTGAACTGAACTGAACTGAACTGAACTGAACTGAACTGAACTGACCTGACCTGACCTGACCTGACCTGAACTGAACTGAACTGAACTGAACTGAACTGAACTGAACTGAACTGAACTGAACTGAACTGAACTGAACTGAACTGAACTGAACTGAACTGAACTGAACTGAACTGAACTGAACTGAACTGAACTGAACTGAACTGAACTGAACTGAACTGAACTGAACTGAACTGAACTGAACTGAACTGAACTGAACTGAACTGAACTGAACTGAACTGAACTGAACTGAACTGAACTGAACTGAACTGAACTGAACTGAACTGAACTGAACTGAACTGAACTGAACTGAACTGAACTGAACTGAACTGAACTGAACTGAACTGAACTGAACTGAACTGAACTGAACTGAACTGAACTGAACTGAACTGAACTGAACTGAACTGAACTGAACTGAACTGAACTGAACTGAACTGAACTGAACTGAACTGAACTGAACTGAACTGAACTGAACTGAACTGAACTGAACTGAACTGAACTGAACTGAACTGAACTGAACTGAACTGAACTGAACTGAACTGAACTGAACTGAACTGAACTGAACTGAACTGAACTGAACTGAACTGAACTGAACTGAACTGAACTGAACTGAACTGAACTGAACTGAACTGAACTGAACTGAACTGAACTGAACTGAACTGAACTGAACTGAACTGAACTGAACTGAACTGAACTGAACTGAACTGAACTGAACTGAACTGAACTGAACTGAACTGAACTGAACTGAACTGAACTGAACTGAACTGAACTGAACTGAACTGAACTGAACTGAACTGAACTGAACTGAACTGAACTGAACTGAACTGAACTGAACTGAACTGAACTGAACTGAACTGAACTGAACTGAACTGAACTGAACTGAACTGAACTGAACTGAACTGAACTGAACTGAACTGAACTGAACTGAACTGAACTGAACTGAACTGAACTGAACTGAACTGAACTGAACTGAACTGAACTGAACTGAACTGAACTGAACTGAACTGAACTGAACTGAACTGAACTGAACTGAACTGAACTGAACTGAACTGAACTGAACTGAACTGAACTGAACTGAACTGAACTGAACTGAACTGAACTGAACTGAACTGAACTGAACTGAACTGAACTGAACTGAACTGAACTGAACTGAACTGAACTGAACTGAACTGAACTGAACTGAACTGAACTGAACTGAACTGAACGGAACTGAACTGAACTGAACTGAACTGAACTGAACTGAACTGAACTGAACTGAACTGAACTGAACTGAACTGAACTGAACTGAACTGAACTGAACTGAACTGAACTGAACTGAACTGAACTGAACTGAACTGAACTGAACTGAACTGATCTGAACTGAACTGAACTGAACTGAACTGAACTGAACTGAACTGAACTGAACTGAACTGAACTGAACTGAACTGAACTGAACTGAACTGAACTGAACTGAACTGAACTGAACTGAACTGAACTGAACTGAACTGAACTGAACTGAACTGAACTGAACTGAACTGAACTGAACTGAACTGAACTGAACTGAACTGAACTGAACTGAACTGAACTGAACTGAACTGAACTGAACTGAACTGAACTGAACTGAACTGAACTGAACTGAACTGAACTGAACTGAACTGAACTGAACTGAACTGAACTGAACTGAACTGAACTGAACTGAACTGAACTGAACTGAACTGAACTGAACTGAACTGAACTGAACTGAACTGAACTGAACTGAACTGAACTGAACTGAACTGAACTGAACTGAACTGAACTGAACTGAACTGAACTGAACTGAACTGAACTGAACTGAACTGAACTGAACTGAACTGAACTGAACTGAACTGATCTGAACTGAACTGAACTGAACTGAACTGAACTGAACTGAACTGAACTGAACTGAACTGAACTGAACTGAACTGAACTGAACTGAACTGAACTGATCTGAACTGAACTGAACTGAACTGAACTGAACTGAACTGAACTGAACTGAACTGAACTGAACTGAACTGAACTGAACTGAACTGAACTGAACGGAACTGAACTGAACTGAACTGAACTGAACTGAACTGAACTGAACTGAACTGATCTGAACTGAACTGAACTGAACTGAACTGAACTGAACTGAACCGAGTTGAGTTGAATCGAATCGAATCGAATCGAATCGAATCGAATCGAATTGAACTGAACTGAACTGAATTGAATTGAATTGAATTGAAGTGATTTGAATTGAAGTGAAGTGAAATGAAATGAAGTGAAGTGAAGTGAAGTGAAGTGAAGTGAAGTGAAGTGAAGTGAAGTGAAGTGAAGTGAAGTGAAGTGATTGACTCGACTTGACCTGACTTGACCTCACCTCACCTTACCTTACCTGACTTGACTTGACTTGACTTGACTTGACTTGAATTTGAATTGAAAAGCAACATTTGTTCAACATCGGGTATCTTCAGGTTATCTTCAGGTATATGTGGCATCATTGAAGGTTTCTTGGGTATAACCAGAAAAAGATTAACCAATAAATAATTTAATAAGTACATAAACATAATAAACTTGTTTAATCTCATTAGTACAAACCATTCCGAAAAAACCGAGAAAGAACTCCATACGCTTACTTACTCTTGTGGGATTAGAAGTCACGACCTCCGCATTCAAGAGCAGATGATAACCACCAGACCACCGGTCTGAGTGTGGGCGGTGGCGAGAGGTCAGTTCCCGATTAGCAGCGGGGACCGCAGCAATTTATTTGCTATCAATTAATAGTATTAATTTCACCAAATGCTAGAGTGACACTATTTTAAGCTGTTTTGATGAGAAAGCAAAGGCTGGTTTGCAATAATCTTTTGAAGACTCGAACACTATCACTGACATATTCACCGGCTTGGGAATAAGGTCTGCACTTCTCCTGTTGCATTCAGATTATTATGATCACTTTCACTATGAATACAGATCCCGAAGTCTGACCTGGTCAGTCTGTACAATTAAGTGGTGGGTGATATCAAATAGCACAACCGAGACTTGCGCTAGACTATCACTGGCTTCTGATTGAATCCAAGTCTTTGCCAAATGATTTCGCTAGGATTACAGTCTCTAGACTTTTAAGTTGTATTTTTATTATTAGTAGTATTATTATTATTATTTTTTTTTTAAATGTTAATGTCTCTTAAGGAAGAGTAAGTGGGTAAGCCAATGTTTTGGGGATTTTTAAAAAAATGTAAATCTACATGGAATTAGTTTTGTTGGAATGAAAATATTATTCACCGCTGATGTTATTTCAAAAGGTTATTATCGACGGATAACAATTACAAGTGGACGACTGTCTTGGGCTGCGGGGCTGTTTTTGCTTTATTCATTTATTGCTCAATTGTTACGCATCATTTTTCCTTTCTGCGAAAGGTGATTACGCGTGAACTGTAATTGACGGATTGTCAATCAAACATGAATTGTGTGTGAATACAGGATACCCCGCAGAAACGTAGCCAGTGGGAATCAACGGTCATTCACTTCAGAAATACCTTTCTGTTTCGATTTGCATTTTCTTTGAAAAGGCATCAATGATGCGGGGGGTATTTTGTTCTCAAGAAAATACATACATAAACCAGTCTTGAAGTATCCCGTGACAATCTGAAATGTGGGGGAATGTTTTTAGACAACGTCAAAGGGACACAGAGAAGAAAAACAATCCTAATAAGTCATACCTATAACTTATATCTCATAATTAAGACTTAGAACAAGTCATAATTATGACTTGCACTTATATATGAGATATCTCCCTTATTTATTACTTGTTTGTGTCGTAATATGACTCAAAAGTCATAGTACGACATTTGCTAATTCTTAAATTATGAGAGAGAAGCCATCGCTTTGACCCCCCCCCCCCCCCCAGAAAGTAATGAGAATCCAGTTCTGGTCATACATATATTTAAGGGTAAAAATATTATAAATACCATTAATACTAAGGGCTTTTGAGACGGTGACCGTGGCACTACCATTGTCACATTTTGTGTTTTACCGAGAGGGTAGGTTGCCCTGCTCCCCGGTGTTGTATTGTCGTTACTTTCCATCTCCTATTTTGTTTTATTGCGAGGAGGGTCAGGTTACGGTTCACGCCCCTTACCCTGACAACCACGACTACCGTTCGCGTAGTCACTGGAGGCTCGTGGTTTCATCCAGTGATTAGATATTCGTTTACATTTAATTACTGTATGTTACAGCGTTGCCTTGGTCAACAATGTTAAAGGGAACTCTAATTCCAATTGCTATCTACGTTTCCCTGAAAATGAAAAATCAATCGATCTGTGGGTCTTCAAAGGGACCGCCTTTGATTTCGTAATCCCACGGAACATATTATCAAATGCCATGCATTTCCAATAAATAACCACGAGTTGTTTTCCTTTAGAATGATGTACGTATTATCTTTTAACAAATCAGTTCAATCATCCACATTTTTTCCAACGAAAAATATGTAAGGTATTTGACTTATTTGTTGTGGTATCAATATTTTGTTTCTATTATTGTTATCGTTTGTATTCATTTTAAAGGCACGGGACACCTTTGGTAGTTGTAAACGGACGTTTGCTTCAACCCTTATAGTTGTAGAAACCACAAAAACTAACCTGTGAATATTTTGTTTCAAAAGTTGGTTGCGTTTTTGAGATATCGGTAAGACTCTAGAGCAGTTGTTTCTACGCCCAAAAGCCGCCCTCGCATTGGACTAAATTGTTAACTTACCGATATGTAGTTCAAAAGTAAGTTACCGGAACCAAAAATCCAATAAGAACGCGGCAAACGGTTAAGAACATTTCTGAAACTAAATGTTTTCCAACATTATATGTAGACTAATTTAGAAGGGATACCCCGCCTTAATCTACACAATCAGTTGCAATAATTGAGAAGACAGTAACATGTTTATCAGAGGCAAATGCGTATGAATTGTCTTAAGCTCCGTATGACCTCACTCAGAGTACAATGTATTTCATGCTATTTCAAATTCAAAAATTAAACGCCGGAATCCTGCACTTTTACATTTTAATACTGTAATCGAAAGGGGGCTTTAGTCATAAGTTCTTCTTACTCACGGTCATTGACTGTAAAAAGCACAGTTTTATAAGAGCAATGAATAACTTAACAGAGACATACGACGATCTAATTTGAAATGCGATCCACATCCCGATTTTTTTTTAATGAGAAGTGGACTATCAAAGGATTGACACACACAGTGCATTGGAACACGAGACACTGCGACGGATCCACTAGCTTTTTCGATTCTTATAAAGAGTGCGCTGGGAAATATTCTCACATGACCGAGTTTCAATTTCGTCAGACCAAATCCGAATTGATTGTTAACTCCGATACATAAAGGCAGTGGTTAATATCGAGTCATAAGGCATAATAAGATGGGCAAATGGACCGCCGTGAAAAGCTCCGTCTCACCGGCCAATAATCCCCTGCAAATTAAGTTAGTTGAAATATATATTCACGCCATGAGGTTGGAAGTTTGCTCATTTAGAAATGAAGGGTGTAGCTAATAAATTCCACCATGAAATTGGCCAAGCCGCTCCCTGCCCGCTGTATTTACAAAACAATATCTCGTCAAACTTCCCAAGAATTCATCGTGACTGTTTCGCTTTGGTACCGAGAGTGTGTTGTTTAGTAGTCGTCAGTCCTTGATATATAAAAGCACAATTATCTGCCAAACTATCCTGGAATGAAATGTAGTTCCCTGCAAGAAAGGACAAGTCGACCTTCAAGTCAATCGATCTCTCAAATAGTTAGATTGAAAATCACTCTTTTCGATTGAGGCCAAGGACAAATATTTTGCAGTTTGTCCCTTGTTTCAATCGAATAGACTAAATTTCAATCGAAAATTTTAAGAGAGAAGACAGTCTTTTACAAAGTGATTTAAACAGGTTTGCAAAGCATTTAGTCCAAAAGGGTGGTAAATCATTTCTAAAAGGAAGTATCGTTCGTTAAGCAAAGTTATTTGCCACACTTCACTGGATAGAAATTTAATTCCCCAAAGAAAGGATTAAACCAACCTTTAATGTTAATCAATAGTACAGTATTCCAAAATGATTTAAACAGACTATCGAGGTGTGTAGCGAAAAAGGGACACTGCCTTCAGATCTCTTAAATTGTTGCTGTTCGGGATATCTCCATATCTTATTGTAAGAGTTGTTCATACAAAACATTCAAAAAAGAAAACTAGAAAAAGAAAAACAACAACAACGCGGTTTGTTGTAATTAATGAGTAGTGATTAAAAATATATACATTTGCCTCTTGAAAAACAACCAGCGGAACCAAACTCTACATGGAAACATAGCCTACGGTCAAAAAATAGGTTGGAGTCAAAAATAGGTTCTACAAAATGGCGGATCGTGTTCTGTCACGAAGTTTAGCAAAAACCACGTACCTCCAAGATATACTTATGTGAACCATTATATTAAGCATTTAAGATATCTGTCCAACCAGTTCATAACAAACGATGTATATAACCCAAAAGCGCCCAATCTGAAGGCAGCGTGCAGTGAGTATACATTCTCACAATCTAACTAAAAGAAAACTTGGAAAGACAAATAAAAGAATGCTAGACGTCAGGGCACAAGGGCTTCACGGTCATTCCCAAATTATAAAAAAAAAAATATATATCTGAAAAACATGTACATTATAATTATGATTATTGCGTCTTTAAAAGCAATATAAGAAAGGTTTATATCAGAATGTTTTCGAAACAAGAAAACATCATAACCCCATGCCCTACAGGAACATGATAAATTAGTTCAGTTGTGAAAACAGTTTTAGCTGCGTGCAACACAACATAAAACATTTCCACATCACTTAAAAAAAAAAAAAAAAAAAAAAAAAAATCAAGAGATTTGTATTAAAAGGCAAAGTAACTGGTTGGTAATAAAAGAAAATTCCGTACATTCAGATCTAAATGAACTTGCACAGAAATTCCTGACAAAATATAAACATTCTTCGTTTTGGTTTAGAAAACATCATTTTTTTTTGTTTTATGGTGTCTATAGTAAGGAGCACTTGATGTGTCTATTTACTCTTAAAAAAACTTATTTATTTATTTTTTCATAGACTGTAAAATTGGTCAGTTTTCGAGCAAAACAGTTTCTGCTGTTGAACAACACAAGCGCAGTGTGTGTGTGTACGGTTGGGATTTAAACGTGTCTTCCTTTACTGTGTGGATCACAACCCCAGACAGTCTCTCACAGAAGGGGAAAACATTATGCCTGGTGTTTATATACATTCTCTTCAATCTTCAAAACATCCGAGTGCGGAAGGAGAAATATTCCTAGCAGTGCTATAAGAAACAAACAGTCTTTGCAGCATCTGGTAGGAAGATTAAACCTATGGCTTCCCATTCAGCAGGTTATTTTTTTTCCGTGGGTACAAATTTCCTGTCCAAACAAATATTGCGGTTAAAGACGCGACTGGTCTCCAATAAATAGTTTCTCTCCGAGCAGCAAATATCCAGAATGCTTTTATAGATAATTGTAAATATTCTTGACAGCAAAATATGCATTTATAGAGAGTAATTTCAAATGGAAAACCAAAATACAAGATTAGGGAATTATCAAAGAAGGGATAATCTTTAGATATATTATGAATGCTCACTGATTTAATCAGATCATGCTTGAACCTCCTCCCCGGAAAGTATCTTTTTGTCGTCTAAAGTGATGCTTACTTCGGTTGTAGCGATCAAAATAACATGACTTTTCAACCAATACAAAATGTCCGAACTGTAGCCCTATATCTTTGCGAATTCCCAGCTCCTAAGAAGGCCCTTCTTTATACAGCTGCTTAAGCAGAAAATAGTGTTTATTTTTATTTATTTTTTTTTTTCATTATTATGATTTTTTTTTTTTTTTTTCATTTTATTATCATTATTTTCTTGCTGATCCACTATAAGCTAAAGTCCAATTACAGATAATACATGTGAAACGGTATTTTGGCTGTTACCCTCGTTCTGGTAGGCACATTTCTTTTGTGCCTGGATATTGTTTTGTGAAATTGGTTCCAGTTTGTTTCTGCGGGATCTAAATGAAGACGAAAGTGTAAAAGCTCATATTGCAAACACAACACCTGACATTTTGAAAAGAAATATTCCACAGAATAATGATTCGTGTGTTAATTTTCACAAGTACTGACGGCCAAGGCCGCGGACAAGGTAAGCGCTGACTCAATATGTAAATTGCCAGCAATTTAGCTTACTTCAAGGACCTGCACACATGTGCTACTTCTAGTTACGAATTTTTAAATACAGTCCAAGCCGAAGAAATGACACTTGACGATCCCCAATAGTCACCTCAGTTTTTACATTGAGCACGTGTATTCACAAAATCCGACACAAAGCTTAAACCCTTTATTCGATATTTAAAAGTAACCGTATCATTGCACACTTTGGTTGGCTGGTGTGTGTATTTAAAATTAGACGATGGAAATTAGTTTACTCCAAAAAATAAGGAAAACAAGTAGAAAAAGAAATAAAAATGAACAACAACAAGAACAACAAGAACAACAAGAACAACAAGAACAACAAGAACAACAAGAACAACAAGAACAACAAGAACAACAAGAACAACAAGAACAACAAGAACAACAAGAACAACAAGAACAACAAGAACAACAAGAACAACAACAACAACAACTACAGCAACAACAACAACAACAACAACAACAGCAACAACAGCAACAACAACAACAACAACAACAACAACAACAACCACAATATTAACAACAACATCATCAACAACAACAACAAAAACAACAACAAAACAACAGCAGCAACACCAACAAAAGAACAAAAACAAAACCAACGGCAACAGCAACGACTGCAGCAGCAGCAGCAACACCAACAACGGCAACAACGGCGTACTTGTTCAATAAGTCTGTGTATTTATAATCCAATACATAATCCCCCCATAGGCCTATTGCAGCACAAAAGCTCCTCTTTAATCCTGCAGTCCTTTCTCATTGACCAACACTTAATACAAGGGTTGTCTTGTCTTTTAACATAATGGGTTGAACGAAATGACAAGTGGGTAATGCAAAATAGTGTTTCAATTCTGAAATACATTTTATATATCAGCAAAGTGTAATTTCTGCAGGCAAAGTTGATTTAGCACTTTGATGACCAAACACAAAGCTAATGTGTTAAAATGCAGGGGATGATCATAAGGGCGGGTTAAGTTATTGTGAAAATAAAATCCGAACACGAGGTATCACATAAAGTCGGCATTAGCCTTCCACACAATTCGTCATGTTGCAATAAAATGCGGCATTGGGTAAATGCCAAGTATTTCACGGTCAATAAACATGGGTGCAAACATATTACTGTTAAATTTACGGGTAGAGTTCATACACATATCTAAATCTGCACTAACGATATTTTAAATGTGTTGGCTGGTACCACCATTACGTACGGTAAGTGTAATGGCTGCTTTTACGGTTGATTCTCAAAATAACCATATTTTGTGTGTAAAAACAAAAACATGGTCTTTGTTTGCAAGCTCATACCAAACTTCTGGGTTTCTTTTTAGTACAATAATGGATGTTAGAGTTTTGCAAAACGATACAGTTTGTCATTCGTGCGAAAGCAAAACACTGACCCCACCCAATCAGTTATTTCAACCTTTCAATTATACTATAATCAATATTTACCCCTGGCAGATATTGTCCTTTTTTTTGAACGTGAATAGTGCTGAAGTCGATACTTTTCTCCGTGTGAATGCAAGATAACGGCATCAACACCTGGTACCAGCAGCAAAGCCAGACGCCGCGTCCCTGGCCATTCGGAAGCCTTGCGGGTGGCCCCGAAGAGAGACACAGTGCGGGTATCAAATTTCTCTCGTCCCGTTAACCGTTTCACTGGGTAATTAACCTAAGCCCCTTCTGTAGACAACCTTTCAGGCCAAACTATTGTCTAGTTATCCATAATTAAGACACTATCAACGGACCCAACGTCACAACCAATTACATTCCAAGTTATGAGTTTTATATATTTGTTTGTTTCAGGGTTTGATAAATTCATATACCTTGGAAGGTTAACTAAAAAAAGACACTAGAATAGATTGTGTTTCCCTTCAAAATTACAACTTAAAAAAAGCAATGATCATTGCTGGACAGTATGTTTCTTCACTTTGAACACAGTTGTGCAAAACGGAAAGAGGAAGTGTTTTAAAACAAACGGAGTAAGGGCAAACAGTATGACTATCGGTAAGTCTGCACATATAAATACGATACCAATACTACTTTCAAAAACTATAAAAAAAAAAAAAAAAAAAAAAAAAAAAAAAACCGTCAAAATCATCCCAAGGATCTTGATTTATTGTCTGCCAAAAATCTTCTCCTCCCCCTTCTTTATAAAGACAAAGTACAGTTTGGTATGGAGCCCCAAAGGGGACATGTAACCTAAACAATAAATAGAACATTTGAGTAAAAAAAAAAACGTATTTTGTACTCTCGAAATATTATTTCGAGACAACGGAAAACGTTTTATTTTGTTTGCATGATCTAGATTGTTTTTTACCTGTCCCTTAAAGTGCTCCGTAAATTGGCAATTATTGGTCAAATCAAAACACCCTAAAACATGTCTCCAGTCTGAAAGTTAACTGATGGGCCCCAGTAAAGTTAAATGTATGAAACAACCGTGTGTTATACGTATACCTTCTTGTCGGACAAAATGGTATGTGTCGGACATAATGGTGCGTAAACTAACGTGCATCTTCAGACAACAGGAAGTTGACCGAACCTGACTTCATTTAACTTTTTTTCTAAATCATTTTGATTTATCAGAAGCGTTTTCATTCAGTTGACACCTTTTTTTCGTGATTTTTTTTTATTATTATTATCTATACACATTTACAATAGTGAATTTGTTTTTCAATATTGACAGATAAAATTCCTCGATATTTGGAAATAATACACTTGAACATGTAAATAAATACATAAATATAATTTTACAAATAAAAAATTGTCTTTAACTATCGAGAAGAAATCATTTTTACACTTCATTTTCTCCTTCAAACCATACTTACGTCTTCATCTACCCACCCCCTCGCAAAATTATTTAACTTATATCTATTGATATTTTTTTATGATGTTTTTAATTTGATTTCTTTTTTTAAGCGAGGTTTTTCCACATTCAAAAGTATAAAATACAGCTGGTTTAGCGGTTTAAAATTCCATAACGCGCTTGTTATAAATCTAAAAGGAGTTCGAAATTGTTCCCATAGGACAAGAAAGACTTCAATCTTCCAAACATTATTCGTGCATTATACGTTAAAGTTAATTCAGTGGAAAATGAGCACCTATCAAAACATAATAATGAGTATGTGAAATGCTCGTTAGCATGTGAACGGCAAACTTTGTACCAACTCTTTCACGTGTGGTTCTTTGACAGACGGAAGATCAGACCGGGAGAGAGAGAAAGAAAAAAAAAAGAAAAAAAAAGGAAACTATTCACTCTCCACTCACGTTGTGTCGTTCTGATTCATGTGATTGACAAGTAGCGTAACATGAATGCTTCGAAACCATAAAAAAACAAAACAAACAATTATGTCTTTGCCCAAAATGAAAAAGTCTGGTTACGCAACTGTCACTAAAATTGGTTTGATTTAAGCATGTTCAAGTTTCGAGTTGACATTTGCCACGTCACACAAGGCAATTTACACGCCAGCGGTTCAAGACAATCTCTAATAAGAAAGAAACGCATGTCATGTTTCATTTTTATGGGCGATAGTAATTAAACATATATATTTATACATAAATATCCTTTGTGTTACCAAAGGGTTCCCTGTGCGTGCAGTGCTATCGGTTGCATCCAGGATGCCACTATAAATGTCCCCGTTTGACTTGGCACTAACATTGAACAAAGATGAAGACAAAATAATAATAAATCAATCAATCAAATATCATACCAAACTGTTAAAAAAGAGGGGAAATACTGTAACAGTGAAGAGTAGAAATTACAACAGTGAAACCGTGCGATTAGACAGTTTGAGCGTTATTGCGAGCACCTTGTAGGTAATAATAGTGTTCAAAAATATAACTCTTGCTTTAGTTTAACACATATTTGTACTATTTACGTCTAAAGCAAGGACTGGCATGGGATATAATTTCCTCATCGAAAGTAAAGAATTGATGGAGGCAAGACCTAATACTAAGACGCCACTTTGTAGCAAAGAAAACCCACACAACACACGGAGTAATTATATCAGCAAGAACGATGCACTTATTAAAGCGAGTGACAATACTCGCACCTGTCATATTATGATAAACAAATTGTTTAACTTATTTTTAATCACTTACATGATAAATAATGTCATCGAATCGATAGTCGCAGTTGATGTTATGGTTGAACGGGTATCGCTTTGTACGGTTAGCCGTGCCCTCACAATTTCGTTTAAACACAATAACTTGAAAAATTTGATTACAAAAACATATTCCTGGTTGTCTTCCATCTCTGAAAATCGTCGTTTTAGTGTCGTATGTTGGGCAAACTGCGGGTTTAATGTTGTCTTTGTCAGAATTTTGATTCCGTTTGCGTCTCGTCTACGTGCGTCTCTGTCGTGTGCGATATCGTATGGTTAAATGACGTCCGTACCCCGCGAAAAAAACCGCGCCTCTTTTGGGGTAAAAAGGCTTGTTTAAAAGCCTGTCGGTAACGGCTGCTCATGGCCGTGTAGATCAGGGGATTTACCGCTGAGTTGAAGTACGCCAGTACACGTCCGATGTGATTCAGTATTAACTCTGTCTCCAAAGAGAGAATGTACGTAGAACTGTTGCTCAGCGTATCCACCATCGAAAAGAGAGACACCAGCTCGAAGGGCGCCAGGCAAAAGAAAAACACCATCCCATTGACAATCAGCATCCGGGCAATTTGGTTGCGGACGTCAATATCTTTCTCCTTCATCAGGCCGTGCTTTCGTAATCTCTCGATTGACTGGTCTAGTCCTTTGATGATGAAGATGTAGAGAGCGACATTGGTGATGAATGAGGCGAAGAAAGGGAGTGTCTGAAGCCCCTGCGTGAACGGCTTCAACCAGTCGCTGACGCTGACACATTCTGCCGCCACGTGGGACCAGTTGTCGTAGGGCTCTCCCTTTGGCCAGAGGATGCAGTACTCCTTGAAGGCCGCATAAGCAGGGGACATCGAAGCCGACAGCAGGCTCGCAAGGATCCACGTGCCCGTGATGATCTTTAAATGGGTGTTCTTCCGGGCCTTTTTGCCGCCAGACATGGGGTGGTGGACTGCCATAAAGCGGTCGATTGAGACGAGCGTCACAAAGAAAAGCCCGGCGAAGTAGGCCAGGTCCGTGATGATGTACACCCCGATGCAGCCGGCCAACCCCAGCACCTTATCGTCATCAGACACCGGGGACATGATATACTTCACCAGCTTTTCCCCGACCGAGAAAGTCAGGTAGATCACGTCCGCAACGGCCAAGTTCATCAGATATGTGTTAGTGATGGTGTCCATATCCGGGATTTTGACGACCACGTACACAAATGCTAGGTTATCCACGATCCCCAGCACCATGAAGACGGGAAGCACCACGAGCAGGATCACCCGCTGGGCTGTGGTGTACACGAAATTCCCCATGTTCTCATCGGTGGCGTTCAGCACCTGAATCATATAGCATTCACCGTCCGTTATATTCGGCAGTAACACCCCGTAGTGGTAATCGTACGAGTCGTACGATTCCATACTCGACCGGATGGACACGTTCAAACTGCTGTTATCCCACGACGATAAAGAGCTATTATCCATTGCAGACTCTATCATTATTGTGCGCACTTACATCCTTGCGACACGGATTTATAAAGCGGGAATCTTCAGTAGATACGGGTGCTGGATGGAGAGAGAGGAAAAAAAAAAACATAAGGACAAAATACAAGCCCTCATTACCAGCACAGGGGAGATCGTACAGCTATATGTCAGCCCAGCTAGACACGCGTGTGGTTGGTCACGCACCAGCAAGTGACTCTGATTACCTGCACATGCGCAGTGAGCCTCATCTGTCAAGCGCATCTGCAGAGTTTTTATTTCAGTTTTATTTTTACCTGTTAGAGATGGGGACGCAGGGGGATATTTGTCCATGGGGCCCATGCCTCTCAAACCTTTTCGAGAAATTGTGTGTGTACTGTTTTTATGACTGCCTGAGAAATAAGATAAATATAACTACAATTAAAAGCAGAATGAGTAATTTTCCAACTGGATTCAATTTTATTACGGGATTTTGATTAGATTAAGTGGTAAAAGCAGAGTCAGACAGCTTTGCGACATACATAACAAACCAAGCATAACGCTGCATGTTGGGCAGAGTCAAGCTATTACAATGTTAAAGGTGTTGGCTTTGGGAAGATTAAATTTATATAAAATAAATATATGATTATATACAAATATATAAATTTATTTATTTGTCTTTCTTTATTTTCAATAAATACACCGTACAAACAACCAACCTGTGAACACACAATATAGACAGAGGTGTGACCGTTTCGTTGTTTAGTGCACTCTAAAAATCCTGGGTCAGAATTGACCAGGATTCCGGGTACCAGGGTGCCTGGCCCATTTTGGGGTTAGACTGACCCGAAACTTTTTTTCCTTCTTTTTTTTTTCTTTTTTTAAGTATGCTTTTCAACTGGGATTCTGCGCCAGTTTGACCCAATTCTTGGTCATCTTGACACAGATTCCGGGTCTAACTGACCCAGATATGGGTCAGGCCCCATTGGACCCGGATTCCGGGTCAATGCTGACCGGGAGCTTTCGGGGTGCCCGTTTCAATTTTGGATTGCTTCAAACAAGCGACGGGTCTTCAAGAGATTTTCCCCCGATGTTGACAAATTGTTCCGAAGGAAATATTTCTCTTGAGGCTTTGGTATGAGCTTTTATAAAAAAATGAGCCTTTACATGAAATGTAATATTTTTACCAGATGTACCCGAAGAGGCGTGCGCATTGTAACACTTGATCAAAGCAAGAAGCAACCGTGAGATGAATACAGTATTCCAGCTGTCTTGTAGAAGCTGGGAGGGCCCTATACATTATACCGTTAGTTTGTTTCGCCTACATAAGACAGACATACGAAATTAAATATATACAGAAAGTCTATCACTTCGTTCTCGTCGTATTTTTCATCTCTCAGAATTTTTACTTTCTTTTTAACTTGAGTATAACTTTGGTATAACTTGTTTGTTTAATTTATAAATTTTACTTATTTATTTAATGTTTATGTAGATTTAGTTCAAAAGATGTTTTTATATTATTGATATATTTATTTGTTGGAGCTATATTTATTTCACCAACTTCGAAAAGCCTCAACATCACATAAACTGATACAAAAATACAATATAAATTACATGCACTTCTCATACATGAACAACTTTACCATTTGAAAGCATTGCAGGCATTTGGTTTATTTATTTATTGATCTGTTTCCTTTTCTGTCTTTTGTGGTGGGGGGGGGGGTAGTTGGTAGGTGGTTAAGACTGTGGGGCAACACTGTTTCACAGGCTGGTTGCATGGAATGTTAATTTAAAATCCAATGAGTTGTGATCCATCATTAATCTCGGCACGGCACACTCATGATATACAGCCTACAGCAAGTATGCGTTTCTACATGAACAAAACTTATACACCTTGTTTTGCGATGCAGAATGGTTGTGCTAATGTATTAAGTAGATTTGTTACAACTCAATAACGTTGGCTTATTTAGAGGGCGTGCGTTAGCTGTTTGATCAACACACGCTTTAATTTCCTTTGCATGTGCATTACACTGTTTAAATGTTTTCCTGGTAACACTCTTTGACCAAGACGCCCGTATACCGCAATTGGTCAACCTGATGTCACATTGAAACGTTGTTGTTAATGGCAATTTAAGTTCTAAAATCAAGTATATTATCAGTTTAATTACAGTTACGGCTCATCGAAAACGGTGACATCGATTTTGAAACTACAATCCAGGTCTTTAAACTAACCGGTTACATCATTATTATGGTCACTATTTGTTAAAGATAAAAATTAAAAATATTATAATTATCATGAGTTTATGTTTTCTTCTGTTATTTATTTATTTGTTTTCTTCTTTTTTTATTATCCAATCATTCGTTCATTTACTCATTTATTTATTTGTCGTCGTTCATTCTTCAGTGATTTTACACCACATGATATAGTCCGAACAAAGTAATGGCAAAAAAAAAAAAAAAAAAAAAAAAAAAAAAAAAAAAACACGTTTTATTTTGGCATACGCTTTCATTTAATGTAAACATTGAATGAACTATTTGAGCGAAATGCCATTTTAAAATGTTTTGCTGATGGCACAGACGTGCATTTTCTATGTTTGTAATGGAGACATACGTGTTGATACCTCACGTCGTCTTTATATACAGTAATTATTCAAATTTGTCAGGCAACAATGTTTTAAAGACACATGACTGGATGAAATAATAAATAATAACCAGGTTTTTTTTTAACAAATAATAACGCTTTATCTACGTGCGTCTCAAAGCGCTCGTTTTATTTATTTGTTGATTTTTATTTTACATCTTTGGGCATATATACAAAATACACAAAATAAAATAGAATAAAATGAGGCTGTCCAAGTACAAACAAAAGTATAAAATTGTCATCAAGAGAATTGTTTGAGCGAACGCCAAATTAACTAGAAAAAAGTAAAATAGACTGACTGTAGACATATACCCCATCTCATAGCCTCCGATCCCATATGAAAAACACTTGAACTATTACAAAATGTGGCATTAAAACCTTGTAAAAAAGTATTTAAAAAATGACAAATAAAGACAATCACAAGAATAAAGAGCCTTATAACCAATGAATAATTTCCAGTAAAAAACACACGATGAGTGCAACAATAGCAATATGCACAAATAAAACCCTTCAACCCAAAAACAGAACGAGTAATACTGTTATCCCCACTGTTGCTTAAGGACAAAAGTGTCAAGACCTGGACTCGAACCCACACTCTGCTGATCCGAAACACCAGAGTTTGTGTCAAGTGTGCTGGACCTCTCAGCTTCGACGCGCCATTGGTAAATATCAATACAAATTATATTATGTTCTTCTACTTTCGATGATTTGATACATTACAAATCGTCCGGTAAAAAAGAAAAGAAAACAAATGAAAATAATAGACTGCCTTAAGCGAGGGACCTATCCCTACAACAAAGTTCGTATTTCGATTTGCCGGGTTCTTGATTCAAAGTTGAACAGATGGCACGCATTAGACAACAAGGGCATTCTAAAAATTTGGGTGCTTGTACATGCGGGATGGAGTCTTCCCAACCTGTTGAAGTACACTGAAAATAATGGCCATACGACCGCGTAAAATTGGCCACCCTGTCAGGCATTGAACATATACTGGTATCGTAATTATATATACATTATTTGATTATTCTGCATGAATACGTCAATTAATTTCATCTTCTTTCAAAGTAAAGACACTATAGGGATGATCGGTTAAAATGACATTTTATAAAAGTCGTGTAATCAATCAAATGTTTTTGAAGGAATTCTTGGAACGTCTGTTATGCACTGTTCAGACATGGACCATTATGTCCGACAGAAGTTTTCGACCCATTTTGACAAACCAATATGTCCGACCCATTATGTCCGACAAACCATTATGTTCGACACATTGTGTCCGACAAACCAGTATGTCCGACTCATTGTGTCCGACAAATCATAACGTCTGACCCATTATGTCCGTCGGAGACAATGGGTCGGACATAATCATTCGTCGGACACAATGGGTCGGACATAATGGTTCAAAACTGTCGTCGAATATAACAATCCCCGTCGGACATAATGGCGTGTAACAAACGTCCATACAGGCTTGTTTCGGTTTAAGTATTAAAATCGCTGACAAACATTGACTTTCGTCTCAATGTAATTTATTTCGCATCTAAGATTAAAAGATACAAACTATATATACAAACCCCAGTAGCGGCCTTCACTTATCCTTACTTAACGTACGCCAGCAGTAAACGGTCTAACTCATTTTGCATAAATAATCAATTAGCAGGTTAATGTTATACTGTATTAAAATGTGCCCTGATGGACTTCTACAGTGTTCACAAGGACCTTATCCCTTCTTTGTACCATGCTAGTGCTGAGCATCACTGGAGTTATTTGAAAATCATCAGTAATTTTAAGTCCAATACAAGTTAGGTGTAATAGTGCTTGATTGCTGTTATCTATCATACTGTTTTGGCTTGCCTGAGGTAATTTGACCGCAGCCTAACCTTAGTGCCATTCGGATATGTTTGGCCAGACTCCGTTTGGGTTCTAAAAGGGATTAAAGTAAAGCCTTTGTAGCTCTTCCGGACATGATTGCGATGTTTCCCGGGAGGGAATTAAAACGACTAATTGCTTTCATGGATACAATTTTGACAGATTGCCTGATGGGTGTGTTTTGTCTGCCTTAGGCAATTCGACTTCAGCCTAACCTTGGTAACCTCAAAGATAGAGACCATATTATGGAGTGCTTGGATTACACCCAATGACCCTTACCTGTCTTATCTATTATGTAGGCTATGCGGTTTTTTCGTTTTTTTTCACTTGTTAAAGGCATTTTTACATCAAGGTCCCTTGCCCCTGAAATGTTCTCTGTTTTCATTTTCATTTAGGCCTAAACATGTTATTGTTTATTATTTTGTTTCATTTTTTTTCTTTTTTAACTGTTTGGCAATTTGTAATTGTATCAAAACTTTGCCCTTTTAATTTGTATTTTGACATAATAAGTAGGCTTACAATATATGGACTTGCAATAATGGTAAGGATAACATTAAGGTACGTGGCCTATATGAAAGTGATTTCACGGAATCTTGTTGTACACCGAGACCCTGATTACGTGTTGTGCATTGGTTACAAAAATATAATTACGGTACCCGGTATAAACGTTAAGACTAAGACCTGTACATAAGCAGGAATGCCTATGTAAACATGATTAGTATAATAAGGTATTACGCTAACACCCACGATTACATTGGTACACGATTACGGCATCAGGTTGTTTAAATAAAACCACTCTGGATTACGTGATTGTGCAGTGGTTATAAAAAAAAAAAAAAAAAAAAAAATCAATTACGGTCTCCGGTCAGCTGCAATGCCTACGTAAATACGATTGATATAATTATCAGGTCAAACGTTCAGAAACCGTCTGGTTGTACATAACGACTGTGGATTACGTTCATATGCAGGAGTTACGTAGATCGATTTACGTTATTAAAATACACAGGATTACACTTTAAAGGTGCAGTAGATACAGGAAAAAAAGGTATCATGTTTCGACCGAGGATTACATTAAAGGTGAAGAGCATAGGTCTACCAAAATATCTGGTCTGACCTTAAAACCAAGGGATACGTTATGGTACATGGTTTTTAACAATACTCTCTCAATGTAAAAGAGTGAACATTTCACTCGCTTGCCAGAGTGGTGTTAGTTTGGATCTTTTGAGAGTGAAACTCACTCTTCACCTCTCTTTTTTGAGAGAGAGAGTGGAGTGAATGCCACTCCGAATCTAGTGAAAATACATGTTTTTCACTCTAAAAAGAGTTGTCCGCCGTATGGCCATGTTGCAAGAGTGGTATGGCGGACAAAAAGAGTGGTTATTCACTCTTTTACGCCCAGATCACCCAGCCAATGCTGCACGATTCAGATCGTTGGTATTTTCCTTAAACAAGTTTACCTCGATGATAATTTTCAAATTTCCTGTATTTTCGTTTGTTTTGGCGGCTTCCGGCACAATCCTTAAATCGTAAGTCGACAAAGCAGAGTGCTTATGGTACCTTTTTTAAAACGACCTGTAAGCCGATTCTCTGGGGTCTTTGCATTTCCGCCGTGAATCCTTATCTCTTCCCTCGGTCTTACTGTCCGGGATGAGGAGATTCTCCAGCCAGCTGCTTTTCTCCTCGGCCGAACCATTTAGCTAAGAATTGTGTTTCCCGTTCGCATTGATAGTTACAGAGCGCCGGAACGGACAGGTGAAGATAAAGAAGTCACAATTTCGTCCAACGTTCATCTCCTCGAAATTAAAAATCGTTTCCCCATTTACCGTGAACTCTAAATACAATATCGTTTCCTTGTTGTAAAACTACATTCCCTGAAAAAAAAAATGTGGAGCGAGCGAAATGACAATTCAAGGGAACGATGATATACGGACAGAAAGAAATACTGTAAATACTATTGTGTGCTCAGAAGAAAGTCCGCAACGAAAGTGTGACCAACAAAAGGTGGTAAGCATTTACTTTTCATTTTTTTTTTTTATTATTTATTTGTTTTGTTTTTTTTTCAAGAAAACTGAGTTTGAGTTTCGATGGGACAGCATGTGATCTCTTTGTGGAATACTTTTTACGTTAAAAAAAAAAAAAATAAAAAAAAAAATAACAAGTTTAATACTTAAAACGACTGTGTCGTCAGTTAATGTCGTCAGTTAGTATGCGCGCGTGCGCGCCAGTGGTCACGTTTGACAAAAACGGCACCCTTTGTGATTTGACCGCAAGCGAGCGCGTTTGCAGCATCTGGGTGAGAATTTATCTTTCCATGCACAGCCACAGGCCTGCTTCTATCATGACGACACAGCCCCTATAACCTCTTCGTTAAGACAATCTGCAGGTTTGGGTAAAAGCAGAAAGCAACATATAAGCATTCAAAACCACGCACACGTTAAAGTGTCCACGCTGCGGAAGGAATCCGATGACGGGACATCAGACACGGTGTTTGGCAGCGAATCACAAACAAGTTCCGTAGATGTGCCACCTCGAGGTCTTGCGAGTATAGTATAGAGGAGGCTTTAGACGGGTATGCATATCGGGAGTGTTTGCAGTTATTAGACGTGTTACACACCATTGGTCTATTGACACCTGCTCCAATATCAACCTACAGCAAAGTTGCAAGTACTAAACCAAAATAATTGAAAACAACAAAGCTGCAAAATGTTGAGAAAGTTAAATCAGTTGTCACTGTTTCGAGAACAATACAAACAAACACAAATTAATGAGTGAAGAGATCTGTTTACGTACGTTGTTGTGTTTTCAACGTTTATTAAAGGGAAACTTACCTTCAGATACCTTAAAATTGTGCTGTTTGAGATTGCTCCTTATCCTGTTTTAAGAGTTGTTCATGCAATAAAAACACGTACAGTGTGTTATAATTAGCGAGAGGTGATTCAAAAAAATAAATTTGCCTTTTGGAAATACAACCAGTGGAACCACACTCTACATAAAAACATACGGTCCGCTATTTTGTGGAGTCAAAAATTTTGTTCTACAAAAACAAAGGGGGGGGGGGCGGGCCGTGTTCTGTCACGAAATTTAACAAAACCCACGCAATGTCAAGGGATATTTTATGTGAATCATGTTATTGTATTTGTCAAATAACTTTCCAACCATATTCATTTCATAGCCCAAAAGCGCCCAATCTGAAGGCAACGTGTCATTTCAATATGTACACAAACAGGGGTTTGAGCTTTGGGGATAGTTTTCTCAGACTGCTGCTTTGCATGATTAGTGCGCTTTCCAGAAGTTGTATTACTATGTAGTTTAACCAACTGTCGTCTTTGATTTTTTTTTGTTTTCTTTTTTTTTTTCACCAAACCCTTTTTACAATCTTTAAACAAACATTGATAGTTTGTTATCTGCTATTTTGTTTTTTCTCAGAAATCATCGACAATCAACCAACGTATGGACGAAGACTAAATCGGTCATTGGACGATTCACGACACGTCGTGAGGATGAAGACTAATTTACTCATTATTTGCCCTAGATCTAGTCTCTTCTCGGGTTACCCTTGATGCGCAAATGTTGAATACATTTCTATTTTTCGATCTTCAAATCTCTACCTCCCTCCATCTCGTTTTTGCAGCAACGGGCATCGATTTTATGTCGTCCTCACCGTGTTGTTGTCACTTATCGCCTTATTTGGGTAGTGCCCCCGTGTTCAACTTCCAGTATTTTAACTGTTGGCTTCATCTGTTGCTCACCCCCACCATTCGTTGCCGGCACTGCCGATTGTCAGATGCACCAGCCCGTAACCCAGAAGTCCGGAGATCGAGCGGGCGTTTGAAGTCACCGCACCGGGCCGTTCAGGCTTGTAATTTCCCCCTTGGGAAATACTTGACAGGTGTTACGGCGCTGTAGCTGGACAGTCAAAACGCTCCATCTATCTCCCTCTCTCTCTCTCTCTTCTTCTTCGTCTTCTTCCCTTTCTCTTCTAGCTGCCCTTTTCAGCGGATGTAGCTAGTAAGTCAGGCAAATTGTGTTCATGACGTCAGACTTTCTAACAACACCCGTTTATGGATTCCCGATTCGAGCAAGAAACTCTCCGTTATGAACGTTATTGAGGACGTGGGCTTGTTTCCTGCAGAGATATGAAATAATAAAGTTTGAAGAGTCAATATCCCAGCCCAGTTCTCTGAAACAAAAAAAATGCGACTAATTATCCAGATGTGCGAGTGTGGCGAATAATACGTCCATACCTCGGTGCGGTTCGCAAAATTTGCAATGTTTGTGACGTCAATTATTACGATTCCGGGAAGGAAACCTCATCCGCTCTAGAAACAGAATACTATAGTTCTGCATGGATCCCCCTTACAAACAATTACGCTTATTTTCATCGCATCAGAGGGATCTCGGTATTTTTCCACCTGCGGTGTCTCTGTTGGTGAAGTGGCTTTATAGTGCAGAGAGAAAAAACAAGTACATCAATTGACATGAGTAAGAAGGCAAGTGAAGAAAACTTAACTGTCCATCTCCGAGAACCGCCAGTTCATTGTGCATTTTTGTAGTTTGCAGAGTCTTCTACTTTCTTCAATTGATTTTTTTTTCGGGGGACCGGCGGGTGGAAAAGGTCATGTCTCTTCAATCTCTCTACTTAAGATTTCTTTACACAACATTAGACTATCTCATTCCATGTAACATCCTCATTCAATGTACGTGTAAAACTTATCAGCTCTCGAGAGCTTACTGTACGGCATTACGAGCTTTGATTGATTGACATGAACATAGGTACGCAATTCCTCACGAAACCCGGGGATATATCCGCGAATATTGTATTTATACTTGGACCACGGTTGTCGTCGTAACTTGGAACCCTAAATGTAGACTGTTTTGTCACTCCATTTCAGTTAGCGCGTACTATTGTTTTGGGGTCTACCTCCCCCATTATCATTATGTCTCCACATGTTTTTCTTCAGAAAGACTACCTTGCTTACAAACAATAACTTCTGGTGATTTTACTTCTGTATTATGAGTTAATACTATTATTGTATTTGTTTATTTATTATTTTTTTTGTAAGCACAAAGACAGCGTTGGTGCGTGTCAAAGACCATTATCCGCATTCTATGTGACACAGCAGACACAATGAAATAACAAACCTGTGAGATTGTAAACTCATCAGAGTCACAGGAAAATAGTGGGGTGACCAAAAAAATAAATAAATAAATAAAAAGAAGAAAAAAAATCCCTGTCGGGTTTTGGACTCGCGAGATTGAAACTAATTGCTTTACTCATTACTTAAAAAATAGCATTTCAAGCATCGTTTTTTTTTCAAGGGGAGTTTATAATACACAATGAACATCTTTATGCTGTGTGTGAGTTGTATGTAACTATGTCACATCAGTGTTGAACAGACGCTTTAATTAAACAACAAAGGCATGCTTTTGTTTGAATACGTGGCCATAGTTCCAGTTTGAAAGCCTTTCTGCCAAACTGATCCATGTTGCGGTCGTGATTCTGATTTATTCAGATGTAAATAACCTGCACTCAATTACCGAACTCTAGAAATCACCACACTATCAATTAAATTCCCTCGCCGGATACTTCTAATCATACCTCCACTTCACGTAAATTGAGAACCACTGCATTCTATAAACTTGAGGATGTTTATATAACTTTCCAGTGTAAACATAGAGGGATTTTTTTTTGGCCACTAATTGCAATTAAGTTAAGAAGCAATTGCCATTTCCCCATTTGCGTGTTATTCCACCAAGGGTCGTACCGACTCCGCGTGTAATTTTTTAAATTATTATGACAAAGTCAGTTTCATTTTAAGGGAAGTACATCGTCATTTTTTTTTCTTCTGGGGAGTAAATTCACTTACATCATTAAGCTTTCTATACGAAAATCATACAAACAACTTGCTAAAATATATATTCCTAATGGGAGGTCATGACCCTTGGTTGAATAACACTCAAATGGGGAAATCAAATTGCTTCTTAACTTTGTAAAGGTAGAATACAGGATTGATATTCATCCAAGTGTTTGTTAATTATTCATAAATACCTGAGACAGTTTATCCATTCTGATTGGCCGAGAGGGCATCACGTGGCCATGTTTAAACGGGCGATATAAACACGGTAAAAAGTGTTTAAAACCAGCTAGCTTGCAAACGAAAAATATAGCCCCTGTATCAGAATAAAGAAGTATACGTGTCTCCAGCTGTTGGGTTTCTGATTGGCCGAGAGGGCATCAAGTGCCCATAACAGCTGCAGAGACATGAAGATCGACATTCCGTTCAAGGAATTGGCCCGTAAATATGGATAGAAATTTAACACAGAGTCAAGCTGAGAAATTGTCAGATTTGTTCCCAATTTTGAAAGGTTTTTGCATGTTTTTGACAGAAAGGCATTTATGAATGGGTATAAAGGTGTGCTGAATCGGTTTTTAAATATTGTTTAAAACCTCTGTGGGGGCCTGGTGGCCGATAATTGCCCTCGCCTTCGGCACGGGCAATTATCGGCCACCAGGCCCCTCATCGGTTTTAAACAATAGTTAAAAACCTCTTCGTCACACCTTTATACCCTTAGTATAATCCTGGGAGCTTACTGATTATGAAGTTCATACAAGTACCCATCTTCCATGGACATACTTATGTCTGAAATACTGTCAAAGTCTAGAAAATAGAATTTGAAGACCCCAATTTTAATATCGGTTGTGACAATCGAAACTAAAGACAATATGTTTACATGTTGAAAATGTATACGGTTTTTCACCATTTTCTCCTGACTCTGTCGACGGATTAAGCCCAAATTTTCACAAGTTTCTTTTTGTATGTACATATTGAATCACACAAGTAAAAACGCTGCCATCATCTTTAGCATTCCTATATTTTGCTGAAAAAAACCCAAAAACAAACAAACAAACAAAAAGCAAACAAACAACCCAACAAACAAAACACTTTACATGTTTGTTAGTGACTTGGTGTACCTATTTAAGCACCTGAGAACACAATGACAATGATTTTTAAGCAACTTTGAGCATAATATAGCAACATGACAATTCTTTTTAAGCAACTGAGAACATAATTATAATAAAATGACACTTATCTTCGTACATGGCTGCTCTCTAAATATAAACGAAAGAAAAACCACTCGTTTGGTCCGCCATACCACTCTGATGGTGGACAACTCTACTTATAATAATAATAGTAAAAACAACAATCTTAATTAGCTTTAAATCCATCCAATTGACGCTCAAGGCGCTTTACACTATTACAAAATATACATACAAATAATTACAAATTACACAGTCGTTAAAAAGGAAAAACAAATCATTTGTAGTGACCGACAGGTATATTCAACTTGAATTATACATTATATGAAGTTCGCTCCAACTTCACTCAAAAGGGTAATGCACAGTGAGTGAAATATCCACTATTTTTATATATAGGAGTGTTTTTCAAGCAACAATTAAATTTTCAGATCAACCCCTTGGTATATTTGTATGAAATTAAGAGAGAAAAACAGAGTAAGCTTTAAGATAGCAACTTGTAGATTGATTTTGTCGACCATAATCAATCGTCTATCATAACTATCAACCTTGATACCAGGCTCGTCACACGAGGCTCTTTTTAACATCTACAACATGGACTTAGCGTACACACAACTACATGCCCAAGTACATGTACATTACAATACTAAACTTGCAGTGAACCGGGACAGCGGCCAAAGGGGGCATGTACCCCCCCCCCCCCCTTGCTTGCCAAGCCTCTGGACACCGTGAACTGTCCCTACAACCAGGCAACTTTAACTGAAACTGCTCCATCTACAATTAATATCTGTGCCCCTGCCTCCCGCCTTTGCCCCTCCGAAGAAGATGATAGCTGCGCTACTGCAGACTGGTACCTTCATTATCTTCAAAAATTCATGTCATTCAACGCACCTGTCTATGCCACCAGCTCATCATTGTGACAAAACAAGTCTTCATAACACCAAAACTAAGTTGCATACTAAAGATGGTGTCCTTTCAAGCATCTGCCCCCACCCCCCCCCCCCCCCGGCTCATGAATTCCCTTCCCCGGAATATCCGGGAAGCCAACACACTCCAGCTCTTCAAGCTCTTCATATATATAATCAAACAAATATTTATTCATTTTATGCTTTTGTTGTATAGTTTATTGTATCTGCATAAATGCATTGATGTAATTTTGTAAGCTTTGTAAAGCGCTGCGATCTTTGTAGGGCGCTAAAATGTCTGCAAGTAAATACATGGAAACTGTACACTTTTAATTCTTGTATATTATTCGCAAGCTCTCCCTCTCGCAGAGTGGATGCACAATTTTGTGTTTGTGACACGACTCCATCAGTGTTATACGCACCATTAGAAGCCATTACAAGATGGGCGTAAAAAAGTCGTGTTCTGGTCACAATACGTAAAGTAAGGGAGCAAGTGAAATAACCCAAGCTCTACATCACACCATGACATTTCAAGGCATGCTACATGATAAGTAGTTGTCTAATTTGTAAAGGGTGCTGGTAAGAGTTGAAATATTAATGTTCACAGATTTGTACATAACTTACTAACTTTAAAGATGGTCACGTTGGAAAACTTCCCTTGAAATAACTTTGCCTGAAATGCTGTAGTTTTTGAAAAATGAGTAAAACAAATAGTTTCATCTCTCGAGACCAAAACTCAATGTAAAAGAAAAAAATAGAAATAAAATAAGACTTAAACAATAATAATATCGCATTCAATTACAGGCAGAATCCCCACAGGATCAGTTAAGCGATTTGTTTAATTTCATTATGGCTAAATCCTGCTACATCACGAGGCAATCTAGCTCTCGTGAGCATTTGTCTGTTCAGGGTACTAATGAACAAAGCACTTAAGTAAATGGGTGAAGTTCAATTTGACCGCTCAAATGAAAGAGAAAACTGGAATTGCGCCGTGAAGTCAAAACCTCGTCCAAGCGGACATTTTTGGTATATATATATATATATATATATATATAAATAAAATAGAAATAAAAATAAATAAAAACAAAAATGCTTTAAGGCATTAGGTCCAGCCCCCGAATGGTCAGTTTAGAAAGAAAAACAAAATAAACTAAATTTGGCAGACAATCCTTTGTCCGTTCAGGGTTACTGTTTTTAACAACGCAGTTAACTAAGTGGGTGGAATTCAATTTGACTGCTCGAGGGAAATACAAAACTGGAAGAACGTCTTGTAGTCCAAAAACCGTCCCAGCGGACACCTTGGGTAAAAAAAAAAAAAAAAAAAAAAAAAAAACCGTTTCCTTTGGTTTCTGTCTTTCCTTTGAAGGAGTTTCCCTATACTTTCAAGACTTACAGAAGTAGTGGGAAGAGGGATTTTGTTTACTTGACTGGGGCGAGGTCGATAAATCCCCGAGGTTTGGTAAGAAACGATGGTTGTCATCACGACCAATCGAGTGCATCTTTGTAGAGTGGAATCTTTCGTTCCGCTCCTCACTGAGAGCATTCATGGGATTCCACCGGGAAGAGTGTTCAGATTTACGGGGTCTTCGCTCGTCCTTCAACGGATAGGTCAGGGCTTACTTAACTGCATTGTCCACTTTGCGAAAGCCCCATGTCGTCACCTTGTTTCGTATGGAGGTTAATCATTTAAGAAAAACCTGGAGTGATTTTGGGATTATGTCGCATCAAATCGTCTCACAATGCCCCAGTGGTGTTTTCATCATAAACAAACAATAATACTAAAAATAATATTAATAATAAAATAAATAAAATTAATAAATAAATAAATAAATAAAACTAATAATAGTCAAGTTTTCAGTCTCAGTTGATGGATTACCCAAGGAAAAAGTGAAGAGCAAAACAATATGGAACTTCCCTTTTATACTTTTATCGACTGTTGAATGTCCCAAATTTGGCGTTGTCCAAAGAGCCTATTGAATATAAAATTAAACACAATCTCTTGAGATTTTTGGCTGAAAGCTTGTCCATGCACAGTTACTGTGCTACAGACATGGCTATATGCAACTCGTGTAGTGCTTGTTTGAGGTTTCGTGTGACCGAGGGAAGGCTTAACATCCGAAAACTCTAATGAGAGTGACTATAACTGGACCCTCCGGTGAAATGGACAGGGGAGTGATAATCGATGTTGGAGCGTGCCTGGGCATGACTTGTGGCCGGTCTACTAGCGCCGTTTACCCCACCCGCAGCCCAAGGGGGCTTGATTGCTGGGGTATATTTCGTGGTTGAACTGCCGCGTTGTTCTATGCCTCTGGTTTCTCAGACAGAATATTGATTGGACACTTGAACTAATGGCAGGTGTTTAAATCACAAGGTTTGAGGAGAGAAACCAGCAAAATTTAGCTTTTGTATAATTATATCAATATTCTATTTTGATCCATTTTACCGGCACTGAGACCAAAAGAAACCAAATAAGACGATACCATGCAACTGATTTTTCAACAGTCGTAAACAAAACTTCAAGAAGGTGAAGAAATGTTGTGCGAGGAGCGGCTTCAATGAGGGGAGGGGGAGTGTGAGCACTTTAGCTTTGGGAAAACCCTTACCATCAGCGGTTAGGGACTAAAAAAAAACACCCAAAAACAAATACAAACAAAAGCGAGGTCCGAAAGGTGTCCACCTCCGTCGGAGTGTTCACCGTGATTTATAAGTCACCTTAAAGCCCCAGCTCAACATTGGTAAACTGACTGTAAATGCTTCCATTCCTTGCACAAATCAAGATATTTTTAATGAAACCAACCTGTGAAAATGTCAGCTCATTTCGTTGTTTCGTTTGCGAGAAAACGGTACAAATGCATTCAGCATTTTTGTACGCATTACTATAGGCAGAGTTTTCGTCTCTCTGAGACGAAACCTAATTTCGGATGTTATTTCATTAATTATTTAAAGACGCACTTCAGGCAGAAATATTTCAAGGAAGATTTTCTACCATCGTGATCTTTATACCATGTAAAGTACAGGTAAATCTGTGAATGTTTATGTTTTTCTTCTTTAATACCAATGTTGAGCTGGGGTAAATTAGTAAATTAGCAATCAAAAAGTCAAAGTAAATGCTGGTGATGGTGGTTGTTTTGGAGGGGGGGGGGGTAATACATACCCCATGTCTTGGACGGAGAGATGGTTAGTGTAACGCCCCCCCCCCCCCGCCCCCAATCATCTGGTTTTTTTTCACCTGGGTGAAAACAGTGTGCTTAACTGGAAACGGCACCCACACTCCTTGGTGTTTCGAAGGGAGACTTCACTCTCGGTTATACCAACGTCATATTTTGTTTTGAGCCCACACTATGACAGCGTGTTTTTCCGCCATTCATTATTAATGCCGCTACCTTGTTATACATGCTGGGCATGACTTTGATTTGGACCTCCTTTCAAACCCCGGTTAGCCGAAGATTTAACAATTCACAATCAATTAAATGTTCCACCCAAAAATTATATTTTAACAGGAAGAAAGAACCGACGACTCTACTGTATAAGAAATTGAAAGGCTATCCTCAATGTCGGGTAAAAAACAAATCTCGTTTCTCATGTATTTACGGCCTATCATTATACTGCTATTACTTTGTTTTGTAATACTAAATAGTACTTTGTTTAATATGCATGCCTTGTTCTTGACCATTTCCCCCCTTGTGTTGCAGTGGTTTCTTTGATTGTTAATTTTAACCACGCTGCTTAGGTTGCCGGCACATGCTGATAATTTATTTTTGAAACAAACATGTAAAGTATACAAACAAACTAACACTGATTATAAAGCATTTCCCATACGATATGTTGAAATGCATAGTTAAACAACCAACTATATAAATACTAACAAACAAAACAAGAAAATACACATAACACAAACTATCCACGAATTCCCATTATTATTCAAACCCCCCAAAAAACATTCTCCGTCCCATGTAGCACAGAGAGTAAGCCCAGTGCAGCACAACACTACCCCTTGTCTTTTGCATTACACTCTTAATCCCCACGAACATTATCTCGCTTGGTTAGCAACTGTCCTTGGAGGGAAATTTTGTCCCCAGCTCATCAAGTAGAGACGGATGTTGGATGAGTACAAGACTAATCGAAAGCAATTACTCGAGAGCCATGGAAATTGTCATTGGCATTCGCATTAGATCCAGGTACTCACTCGCAAGGACATCTTCGTTGAACTCCTAGAAAAGAATGATCCTTGAGGGTCAAGACGTCCGTTGAAAATAAAATGATCTTATGGAGGAATATTGCTTGGAGGTATACTACATCCTTAGTATTGGGAACATGCATGAATGCAACTCGTCTGGTTTACATTATTAAAGCCAATCGCACAATAAAACCCTTGGAAATGTCATCGAGTGTCGTGACCGGGCGGTCTGGTGGTACACCGAACTCAAGTTTTGGTTGCGACACTCTAAAAAAAAAAAAAAAAAAAAAAAACTCCGTGTCAGAATTTACTCGGTTTCCGGGTCCTAGGGGGCCCGACTCATTTTCTGGGTCAGGTTGCCCTGGAAACTGTTCAACAATTTGGAGTTTGATTCGTAATTTTGCGTCAATTTTGACACGGTTTCGGGTCAGTTTGACACAGATTCTGAATCATGCTTACCCGTAAACGGCTCAGGCGCAATGGGATCCGGAATCCGGGTCAGTTCTGACCCGGGAATCTTCAGAGGTAAAGTCAAGGGGTTCGAATCCCAATCTTGATATGTGTGTCCTTGACGCGAGAAAAATTGAGTTAATTGATATCTGTTATTGCAGAGATGGTTGCTAAGATCGATTGAGAGAATTATTTGATGCCTATACTTACTTATCAGCCAAGGCTGTATAATTTCCTGGTAGTGGATGTGGTTTTTATTATGAAGGCCCAAATACCGAGGTTCCTGTGTTGATGCCCCATAGGCATCGACGGAGCATCAAAATCGGCGGATTTGCTACATGAATGTTCGTTTTGTTAGAATATTATCGACAATTAACGAACTAGACAATATGCTGTTTGCATTGGTTTAGGTAGAAACCAATGATATATTTCTGTTTTTTATGTTATTTATTTATTTATTTATTTACTTACTTACTTACTTACTTACTTACTTAATTGCTTGCTTGCTTGCTTGCTTGCTTGCTTGCTTGCTTGCTTGCTTGCTTGCTTGCTTGCTTGCTTGCTTGCTTGCTTGCTTGCTTGCTTGCTTGCTTGCTTGCTTGCTTGCTTGCTTGCTTGCTTGCTTGCTTGCTTGCTTGCTTGCTTGCTTGCTTGCTTGCTTGCTTGCTTGCTTGCTTGCTTGCTTGCTTGCTTGCTTGCTTGCTTGCTTGCTTGCTTGCTTGCTTGCTTGCTTGCTTGCTTGCTTGCTTGCTTGCTTGCTTGCTTGCTTGCTTGCTTGCTTGCTTGCTTGCTTGCTTGCTTGCTTGCTTGCTTGCTTGCTTGCTTGCTTGCTTGCTTGCTTGCTTGCTTGCTTGCTTGCTTGCTTGCTTGCTTGCTTGCTTGCTTGCTTGCTTGCTTGCTTGCTTGCTTGCTTGCTTGCTTGCTTGCTTGCTTGCTTGCTTGCTTGTTTGTTTGTTTGTTTGTTTGTTTGTTTGTTTGTTTGTTTGTTTGTTTGTTTGTTTGTTTGTTTGTTTGTTTGTTTGTTTGTTTGTTTGTTTGTTTGTTTGTTTGTTTGTTTGTTTGTTTGTTTGTTTGTTTGTTTGTTTGTTTGTTTGTTTGTTTGTTTGTTTGTTTGTTTGTTTGTTTGTTTGTTTGTTTGTTTGTTTGTTTGTTTGTTTGTTTGTTTGTTTGTTTGTTTGTTTGTTTGTTTGTTTGTTTGTTTGTTTGTTTGTTTGTTTGTTTGTTTGTTTGTTTGTTTGTTTGTTTGTTTGTTTGTTTGTTTGTTTGTTTGTTTGTTTGTTTGTTTGTTTGTTTGTTTGTTTGTTTGTTTGTTTGTTTGTTTGTTTGTTTGTTTGTTTGTTTGTTTGTTTGTTTGTTTGTTTGTTTGTTTGTTTGTTTGTTTGTTTGTTTCTTTGTTTGTTTGTTTGTTTGTTTGTTTGTTTGTTTGTTTGTTTGTTTGTTTGTTTGTTTGTTTGTTTGTTTGTTTGTTTGTTTTTTTGTTTATTTTTTTTATTATTTTTTTTTTCGCCCAAATTTATACAGATTTTTCGGATCTAAGCTTCCGTAAATCTGAGTTGATATTCGTTAATTCATGGACGGTAAGACACAATCATCGGATTTTGCTGACCCGGAAATGGTCAGACCTACCAACCATGACACTGATCTGGATCAATTGGAAACCGAAATGTTGTTTTCTAAAAACAAAGATATCTTAGCATTTACTTTGAGCAGCTATTGCATTAAGATTGAATTAGCACTATTTGTAGATGGAATATCCCTGTGCAGAAATTTATCCTGCACATGTCTCCGCCATTGCCGTGTTGTTCCTTAAGTTCTATTACAATAACGTGTACTGATAACAGTACCAAAGACTATACTCCAGCCGCATTATGGCATGGCCGTATCCGAATTAATGGCTACGGCTACGGCTACGACTGCTGGTTAAGGGTGTTTCTAAGGGCGTCTTATACTTCAATGCGTGATGGCGCTGCCGTAGCCGTAGCCGTTTAGCCGCTAATTCGGACACGGCTTTACCCTTATTTGAGAACAAGAACGAGAGGGACCCCTCAAAACATTTGATAAATTTACGACATCTGCCGGTTATTGATAACCTAGCTGCAGATTTTCAACAGCACTTCCCGTCGTACATCAACCATACATTACGACAAGTCAGTCCAGATCGGTCATTTATTCTCACAGTCGTGGCACTTCTTCTTTATTAAGACCCCGTGGATTTCAGCAGCGATATTCAACAGGTATTTTTTTTTTGTCTATGTCAGTAATAATGCAATATTTAAGCTACAGATGTGATAATGCCATCTGCACATCTGACTGGATATTACCATCTAGATAATCAAATTGGACCTTGATTATGAGTCTAACCTTGATTACACTGTTTGACCCGGATTCTGATGAACGTGTTAAACTCTTAAAAGAGTCAGAATTGACCCTAAACTTGTGGATCCCCTGGAGTCAGACTCACTATGGCTCAGTTCGGTCTTGTTGGTTTGGTTTTGGTGAAGCATGTCACATTCTAACCCTTGGGTCACAATGGATCAGACCAATGTTTTGCTCAGTTTGATCTGGTTTCCCGGTCAAACAAATTTCACACTGTTATGGTCATACTTGACCCTAAATCTTTGGGTCACATTGGGCGAATTTATGTTTGGCTTAGTCTGATCTGGTTTCCAAAAAACATCCAACCACTCTTATGGTCAGAATTTACCCTAAACGTTTGGGTCACATTGGCTCAGAGCCATGTTCTGCTCAGTTTGAACTGGTTTCCTGCTCAAACAAATGCCACGCTTTAAAGGGTTATGCATGCGTGACCCGACACCTTTGGGTCACATTGGATCAGGCGTAAATGTGGCTTAATTCGATCTGGTGTACTGGTCAAACAAATGTCACACTCTAAATATTCATAATTGAACCTAAAACTTTGTCACATTGGCGGAGACCCATTGTGACTCAGTCTAATCTGGTTTTCTGGTCACAAAATATTACACTCTTCTAGAGGTCCCTGTAATAAACATAAGTTCATTGCGGTCAGACAAACGTTTGGGCCTGCCTAATATAAAATCCGCTTTTAAAATGTTACCCCCTGAAGGGTCAGAACTGACTCTGATTCTGAGCCATCTAGGTTCAGAAACATGTTTTTGCAAACGTGACCGTCATCCAGGGACAAAATGACCAAGAGTCTTAACGAAGAAGAAGAAGAAGAAGAACATCGATTGATTCTGAAAATGGATGAAATAGGTCAGCTGACACCCGGTACCGTGGTAACACTACAATCTGCCAGACTTTTAATTAAGCTGTTTTCACTGACCACACGCCAGGGAAATGGGCTGGCGGGAACATTTTGTCTTATGACTTCCGACGCGATAAGGTCGAACTTACCAAAAAGGAACCCTACCCAAATAAGAATCCAGTACGAAATTCATTTCAAGAACACTGCAAAAAGATATATTTAACCTGACAAGGTTGAACAAAGATAGATGAGACAAAGTAAGATAACATAAAATAACTGAAAACAAGGTTGAGACAACTGCATAATGCCATTTGCATAGAGAAAAACTATTGCCTGATTTTACAGTCTAATTCATCGTTACTATATTTCGGCAATGTATCTCAATCTGCCATATCTAAGGGAAAACATTTAAAAAAAACAGCCACCTGTTACATAAATAATTCCCTCTTATCCCCCGGGTCGTTCATTATTCACACTCTTAAAAGTGTTAATTTCCTTTCACTGCACAAACGTACTGATCAAAATTTGCTGTCTGGCCCCAATTTTTCATTAAATGTATACCTGGACGGGAAGATTCTCATTCCTCATGAATACTCCACGATTAATCAAGTTGATATAACCGGCATTGGTTTGAAGTCCCAGACGCGCAGATTTGAAACAAATATCAAGCACATATGGATGAGTGAACTGTCTATGGCACAAATTAGATGGAATTCGGTAATAGACGCGTCTGCAGAGAAATCCTTTAAAGGAGCAGTTTATAGTAGAGTAAAATGGTCATGAATGAAGTGTCTACGCATGTGATGAGTCATTGCAGTTGGAGACATCTATAAGTGCTGGCTTTTGTATTGTTTTTATCAGTATGTTTAACTACCTTAGCTTTAAGGTATGAAACGCTGCACAATAAATGTATAGCAGAAAGGGCGTAAAAGAGTTACATGTTTAAGAAACAAAACATTTGTTTCTCCTTGTTCAGAACCACCACATTGATTAGTGATTATTACTCGATGTCACGCACACCTTATGTTATAATATATAGTTTGCAATGACAACATCATCAACACTAATAACAACGACAACAACTAAATCATTATCAAGAAGAAGAAAAAGAAGACGACGAAAAAGAAGACGAATACGGAGGAAAAGGAGGTGGGGAGCAGGAATAGGAGGAGGGGAAAGAAGGAGAAGGGGGAGGAGGAGGAGGAGGAGGAGGAGGAGGAGGAGGAGGAGGAGGAGGAGGAGGAGGAGGAGGATGAATATGAGGTGGAGGAGGAGGAGGAGGAGAATGAGGAATACAAGAAGAAGAAGGAGGAGGAGGAGAAGGAGGAGAAGGAGGATGAGAAGGGGAGGAGGAGGGGGAGGAGGAGGAGGAAGAGGTTGAGGGGAGGAGTAGGAGGAGGAGGAAGACAAGAAGAATAAGAAGGAGGAGGAGGGGAAGAAGAAGATCAAAAACAGCAACAACAACATGGAAAAGTGGTGTACTTTCTCTTTAAGCCATAATGAACAACCTTGGAGACAGCATTTAATCCCAGACACACGAGTTCACGTACATTTATGTTCACATGGTCGATGACCCGCCATGTTTTTCTATGTTTAACAAGTTTACACGTTTGGTTTTCTCTTCTCCATTTGGTATGCGTTCGGTGTGTGTAGACTACTCGTGGTGTATTGTCCCTTTTCGTTACGGGACATCCTGGGGGAAAAGGAACGAAAAACAACCAAATGGTGTGTTCACTGATTGAAAGTTACTGACCATTACGTTTGACATGAACAGCTAAGGATTTGGACCATTATTTACAACGCATTGTGTCCGACATGTAACCGTCATGTAAGACCGGATGGTCAGACTCGGTGTGTCCGGCAAACAGTTATGTCTTACATTCATAACGGTACTTGTAGGCCATAGCGGTGCGTCACAACAACTAGGTACTTCTAATTGACTTACGCTATTAACAATTGTCCTTTTTTTTGTTTTAAAGTTGGACAATAAATTGAAATTTAATTGAAAACATACGAAAAGACAAATAAACTGTCCAGCGTGCTTCTATGTAATGCAACGCCCAACCCGACTTGCCATTCTTAAAAAAAAAAGGGGGGGGGTGTTGCTAAAAGTGTTTAAACAGAAAACGCTTGTTGGGTTCCAAAGTCGCTTCGAAATATCACCCCTTCCTGTCTGGCCGCGGCTTCTTCAGGTTTACTATTTATCCTGCTCTCAAATTTCGAGGCGCGCACTCATAAACATCTCAGTATCCCTTGCTTCCGTCCCAAAACATGTTTTTCAATTTAAAGGGGTTTACCTTTTGCTATTTAAAACAATTACAGCCGGCCACGTTTTACGTGACGGGGAAGCCTAAGATTACGTCTTGGGATTTTAGCGATCGTGTTGCGGCATAAATTCGGCTTTACCGTAAGGAAGTAAGACTTCCAGGACAAGGTGGCGAGGTACTCGAAGCCTTCCCCTGAGTGTACTTGCTTGGCTCTTTTGCGTAGTACATTTTTTATTCAGTGTAACAGGCGTGGATATTTTTGGCAATGGAGAACTGCTAAGGCTATTAAATGTCAAAGAAAAAGAACGGGGGGGGGGGAAGAAAAACAACCTGTTATAGTTTCTTCTGATTTAAAGCACAGGATGACCGTTTTTTAGATGAAGCTCATAGCAGTACACTTTGATTATGCAAGCTCCGATTAGGCGGCAGCTTTTATATGAATCTGTATTTAGCTCATCATTGTTACCAAGTCGAGGCTAGATGGAAATTATGGTCTGGTGAAAAGATATATATCTTATATATACATATAAAAAAAAACTGCCAGTTCCACCGTGAATAAAGGGCACCCGACCAAGCAGGCTATGCCATTGATTGTCTACAATTCTTCTGGCAGCATTGATTACGGCCTGTAGGCATTGTGGTGTCACCGATATCTGCTGGTGAAAGCGACGAGGGAAGAGCGGCAGTGAGAGTCTCAACCCGGGGCGTGGTGTTTCATGCCTTTACATCGAATGCAGTGTAAGGGGATACCCGAATACCAGGATAAAGGGATGTTGTATCATGCCTTGGTTTCACACTGCCAGACATTTCAATTAAAACAAGAACAACGACAACGAAAGCTACAATTGCAATGGAAAAACAAAACAATGAAAACGAAGTATAGCAACGACGGCTGCAGTATCATCGAACCCGGAGTTACATTGACAGCGACAACAACACCGGCAACAAGAACAACAATGAGTGTGGTAATTACAACGTCAGTAACAACATCTAGAGGAACAACATCAACGAAACGAACACTGAATCTGCAAAAAGTTACAAACTTATTATATTATACTTTTGTTTAACTTTTTTTTTAAATAAAGTTGCTGACAATTCAGAATCAAAACGATGATTTGAAAAATAAAATAAAAATAAATAAAGCCTTTTGTCCTACGTACGTACATTATTATTAACAGTACGTACATCATAAATGATCTTACACCTTATTTAACTGTATATGCATCATCAATGATTGTATATACAACTTTATGAACAAACTTGATTGTGAACACAACTTCATTAGCCAATATACACTGTACACATTGTGTATATTAACCATTTACACATACAATTATACATACATCATGTTTAACAATACTTAAATATGATTTAACCTCACATATATCTTTTTTTAACTCTTACATCGTATTTAATTGTACGTGCATGTTATTTAACCGTGCGTACATCTAACTTATTTGCACACACGTCTAACTTAACTACATACACCGTATAAAGTATGACTTATTTAACCTACATGTATATCTTAATAACCCGTCCGAACGATCTACTAATCCGTACGCACGACTTACTCGTACGTCTGACTTACTGACATGAACGTACGAACTAATAAAGGGTACGTACAGGTTGGTAGAGTACACTGAAGAGTTAGGAACATTACACAAACAAATGACTGTCTCTTGTCGACCCGATTCACATGACGTCATCATCGCAATAATCTTGTTTGTACCGTTTTGGCACTCGATGCTCTGTCTGTGTTGTACAGCTGCGTGCTGCGCATTTTAGGCGACTCGGCGTTTACACTGGCTCCCAATATGGTGAGCATGGCAGACTCGCCGCGTGATGTGCGTACAAGGTGTCATTTTTTTTTTTTTTTTTTTACCCATTTTTCTCTTCACTGATCCTGAGATAACCCATATCCACCATAAACTGCAATAGCGTACCGTCTCATTTTCGAATGTCTGCAACATAATAACTTTGTAAATCAGGAGTTAAACATTAGACAGACAGAGAGAAAATTAAAAACCTTGAAGAGCATTCCATAAGATCATATATTGAGGCTGGCGATCGACTCTTCGCAAAATTGTCGTCAGACGCAAGATCTTGTGATTTATGATCCAATTTGAATCTTAATCTGTTCCAAGGGCTTGCATGTCTTTTCAAACAGACACAACAGATTGGAGGACGTCTTAAAGGTATCTTACATTATTAATTTAATACTGAATAGAACATGAGCCGTCTCTGAAACAAGCCATACAAAATAACGGCAGCCTAATGACCACAAGACGATAATTACACTGTATACGAGGGACGGATAACAAAAAGGTTATCTGGTTTGTACTATGTTCTTAAGAATTGTTGTACGACCAAAAACATAATTCGTTTCTTAATTTACTTTTACAATAACTGGACGGTAAAGATTGGCGAATGTGTATACAGTACTTGCATTTCGCGTTCACATCAGGAGACGGGTGTTTCGAAGAAAAAAAAGTACAAAATACAATGTGTTAACATAATACTAATAACAAAAAGCATTGTTTTAGATAGAGCTATTATGAAGTATTAATTACGAAGGGATTAATTAAGGTGTCAAATCTTATATCTCGATGAGACTGGATACAATACTAACAACCTTATTCTTATCCGGCCTTCGTGAAGAGAAATTATTCTCCACAGTGTCTATAACATAATATTGTATCCCTGGTAAGGTCTGTACGTTTTTGCGTTTGAATTTAGACAGACTTTAAAATTAAAACAGTTTCAAATGAACCATTCAGTCTCCACCGAGATTCGTGTTCTGAAGACCCGCAGCATTTCAAGCGGAACGATGGTTCAGAACTCATGGTGCCATTCCTCTTCAGCTTCCGTTCAATTATTTTTTTGTATTATCTTATTTTAATGTCAAAATATGTAAAAAGTATTTTGGGTAACAACCGACCAAAGGACTGGTACTTTATTGGCTTCCGGAAGAGTGCATCGATTTCAAGAGAAATTAAAATCATAAAATAATGCGTTGGTTTTCGAGGAATAAAATTATATCAAATTGTCTAGAAATACAAATTTAACGGCACATTATAGGCTAATAGTCCATTGCTAAAGCTTTCAATCTGTATTTTTTTCTATCCATGAAAAGCCTAAATATTCCCATTTTACGTCTGAAAGACTTATTATAACTGATGGCAATGAAATAGCTTCCGGCAATTTAAGGTTGCTATTTGATATTTGAAGAGAGTGGGTAAAATGTAGCAGACCTACCCCAGCCTCCCCAAGAGGGACTGGGGACTCCGTATTGTTCAATTATTCCATTTTCTAAAGAATCCCTCAGTGGGGACAGGTTTTGACAGAGAAAAACGTTGTGGGGACCTTTGTTCCATTGTACAAAAACCCACCCCATCATCACTCGCACCCATACCTTTACAGTGAAAATAAAAAAATATCAAATAAAGTACAATAACTAACTAAAAGTAAGGAAAGAGTAGAAACAACGAGGGGGCCTGTAGCGTAATGTTTTTGATGTGCACCGGTAAAGAAAGCAAAAGTTAACCAATGTTCTCGTAGACTTGTCTCATTATTCGGATCCTTGGATAAATAAGCGAATGTTTTGTTTTAATATTTTTTTTTTTTGGATTATTTTTATTTATTTTTTATAATAATATAAATTATCATGAAGCATAAAAATGAAATTTGATTTCCAATAATTCGACTTAAACAATTATGGACAGAGAAAAAATCATATATTTCGTCTTTTGGTAGCCCGACTCCTTTTCAATAGCGAGCTTTATATAGGATTGATTAACTTCACGAAGATAAGCACGATGGATTGCTGATGATTCGATGCGGTCAAGGTCAACAGGCTCCCTCCCCTCCCCCAGAACCACACACCAGAATGATCTCAAATGAAAACAAGAATCAGGTGGAAAAACGTCTAATTGTGGCCAGCCAAATAAATGTTAGAAGGCCACTTAATTCATTCTAAGCCAAAAACAATCTGAGGCAAATTAAGATTCTAGAACGCAAGGTCCATTCAGCTCTTTTTAAAAGTACAAGATCATAAAAAGAGACAGATAAGAATAAAATAATATTGATAAAATGAAAAAGAGAAGCAACAAAACAACAAGAAAAAGGGGGGGGGTATGGGATTGGACTAGAATACTTTCTTTTTTGAAGATTGTTATGCAACAAAATATACTTCAACAAATAACTACGAAAATTCAAACGCATGCGCGACCCCTTAAAAGTAGCACGATACATAATTGTCCCAAACCTGTGCCTAATTGTACCCTTAACCTTGCACCTAAATTTAGCCCGGACCTAATTTTCGACCGACCCTGTAACTTCAGCCGGAACCTATAAATGCAGCCCGGTTTTCTGTTTGGGCTAGAAGTCGATTTTCTAGGGAACTGTAGTCCTTAAAAAAAATGTTTTGTTACCTCTTTACACGCGGCTGTATTGTTTATGACGCACTATTGGATTGATTTTGTAGCTGACCGCCACACCGACACGGCCGGCTGGATAGAGCAATGTCCCTGCAGGCGTCCAGGCTATATGCGCTTCCTTCCCAAAGGACATGTGCAGAAGGCCGATGTCCTTCAGCTAGGCTCGGGTAACATCTACACGCTGCCTTGATGAGGCGGTTTTGGACAGGTGTTCGGATTTCACAAACATCAAACTATGTCCATCTTAATGATAACATAATCTTCTTCTTCTGTCTTTCTGGCCTCGCACAGTCGTACTACAATCGTGTCCTCCACTTCAAACTCTGATATGTGGCGTTTTGTGGCAAGGTCTGCCACAGTGCAGGGTTCCTCAAAGCAGGGTTGGGGTGGGTCGGGGATTGCAGCAACATGCTGCATTGTCTGTGGCTCGTTGCCGCAATCACAGATGGTTGTACATCACTTGCTGTAGAGCCCAACTGTTTTCATTATGACCATTTCACTGTACAAACTCCAGTTTGAAGGCGGTTGAGGCTCTTCTAGTTTTGTGCCAGAATAAACCATCTTTAAAGGGAACACGTACAATACTAATACTATTTTAAAGGTTGAGTAAATTAATTTATCTGCTTTTTAACCAAGCACACTATAAGACCATCTTGTGAACATTTTACTTGTTAATGAAATCAGCGTAAAACGTCTTATGTTTTGTGGTAAAAATAGGGCACATGGAATTATTATGCTTTTCCGATCCCCTCCGCTACCTAATATCTGAAAGACATGGTGCAGTTATTGACCCAATTCACCTGACGTCATCATCACAATAATATTGGTGGCGCCATTTGGGAGTACAGTGTAGTGGACATATAAATGACAGCGGATGTCAATTAAAATAATTTAAATGAAATGGCTAGATTTCTTTTCATTGCGTGCTTTTGTTTCATACAAAAGTGACTAAAAGTTGTTTTGTTCTTGTTTGAGTTTTTATGGAGTGTTAAAATATCGATTAAACAAAACTATAGTAAAATACAAACAAATGCGTGGAAGAAAAAAACTGGTGCATACAAATTTCAACATTGAATTAGGTTATCAGAAACCTTATTATTAAGCTTCCGTGATTTTGGATCAAGTTTTCTTTACGAGATTGTATGACAAACCCTCCTCATTTCAACTCATGCAGCATCCATCTCCCGTGAGAGAAAGGTTCCTTCGTCGCATGGTGACAGCCGACCCATAACCTTATAGCTAGATCCAATTTCCACCGGGTTAATGAAGACGGTATAATCAAGAAACAGAATATGGCAAACAATTCTTAGATCTTTGCCTCGGTAATTCGTTGACTGGCGTTGCACGTGGAATGAAGCGAGGAGTATTTTAAACATTGGGGGAACCAGCACTGGTCAATTAAGGAACGGTTTTCTCGTGGGGCGACGGGCGGCGGAACTACCGCGAAACTCCACACCACGAAACGGCTGCTCGGCCCAATAACTTGATCCGCGGAGAACGTCCGACAGGGTTACTATCTTTCAGCTGAAATCTGATTTAATTCCATTAAAGAAAGAAAGAACGAAAGGAAGAAAGAAAAGAAGAAAAAAATACACTGAGATTGGAAGCAGCACCGAGCTGTAACCCAGCACCGGTCTTACGGTTGATGTTGTTAGACAAATGGTGCGTTATTTGAACTGGCGGAAATTATGCTACTAGAACGTGTGGAAAACGAGACGGTCATCCATTGTGTGGATGCCGTACGTAAGGTGTGTTTCCGGTTATAAAGAACACGAGTAAATATATCGCTGCGGATAATTGCTGACTGAAAACCCACAATGGGTCGGGTTCCTATATCCGGACCTAACCCCCATTAACAAGCAAGCACGGTCACTACTCATTTGCGTAATTCGTCAAGGGCGGTCAGATCTCGAACACGAGCCCCCAGCAAATCATGACGTTATCACAGGGAATCGCATTGGCACACATAAGCTGCTGTCCAATTTAATTGATTTGGTGGGTGATTGACCACGGAGCAATGTATGGATGCTTGAGCCAGCGTAGATACTTACACCGTCGCTAAAATAATCGTGTACACTTCAAATTAGTGCTGAATCTGAAAAAGAAATATCAAATGTATGCTCTTACTACATTGGAGTAGGAAACAATAATCTTTATGCCGGAGGCACATGTTACTTCATTTCATTCCTCTGGTAGTTGTCAATAGTTATACACCTTACAACGACGTCTGACAATTAAGACTGGAATGTTTTGACAAAGAAAAAAAAAACAAAAAAACAAAACATGATGGTTCTGTCCCCCGGATCATGTGCACGTTTTTATTGACATAAAGTCGATTGCTTTAATCGACGGTATGTGTGTCTTTTATGCTCTCTCCAATTTATCATTGATCAAAATCAAAGAGATCAACGGTCACTTCTCATTCACTGAAATCGTCAAGGGCAGTCAGTTTTCAAACTCTATCCCAAGCAGATAATGATCTTATCACAGTGGATAATAATGGCACGATCAAGAAGTTGTAGTCAAAATCTAATTGATTTAGGGAGTGACTGACCCACGTATGAGATCTTTAGCATGTGATTAATCGTGAACGTCATTTTAGTCAACCCTTGACTGCACCCAATCACTGCATTTACAGCAAGCTGCTTAAATAGGCAGTACTATTATTGGATTTGGAAAAGCCGAGCTCGGCCGCTTCAATCCTCTAATTTCCAGTGAGCACATCTAAGTAGATGGCACTGATTTCAGCTGTTGCTTTCTTTTATAAGACGGACGACTTCGTTCTGGCCTAATAAAAGGTTACACTCCGTTTAAAAGTAGCTGTTGGTGTTGCTTTTGCTGTTGTTTTTGTTCTTGTCGTTATAATTGCTCCTGCTGCTGCTGTTGTCGTTGTCATTGTCGTTGCTGTTGCTGCTGCTGCTGTTGATTTTGTTTTCGTTTGTTTCCGTTTCGTTTCGTTTCGCTTGCTTTTGTTTCGTTTCGTTTCGCTTGTTTTCGTTTCGATTCGTTTCATTTCGTTTCATTTCGTTTCGTTTCGTTTCGTTTCGTTTTGTTTCGTTCCATTTTGTTTCGTTTCGCTTCGTTTTTTTGTTTGTGTTTTTTTTTGCTTTCGTTGATTGTGGTCGTGGTTGTAGTGTTGGTGCTGATGGCTTTGTTGTTGTTCAAAGAAAAGAACTTCTGAAAACAAATGACTAAATTTATTGTACATTAAATTACACACAACACAAGTAGATCATTGTCATTTGATTGGAGGATTGGAGGTCACGCGGCATTTGTTGTTCACAATTTGTTGCACCGATACGTCAATGAGCGTGCATTTTTGGTACTATTCAGCGTGCATTTTCGTTCTATCCTTTTTGCTCTATTGCACGCTCGACCATCGTGTCCAAAACAAAGCAGTACAAAACGCCCTAAGCCAAAGGGTGCCAGAATGCAGTCTTGTTATTAGTCTTTAAATGATTGTTTTAGCGTCCAATTTAGCGTCACGATCTACTTGGATGTTATATAAAACAAATAAGGAATAGTTTGCATTCGTGCAATGGAGAGAGTATTTTCAATCATTGAAAGATGGACCGTTCCATTCCACTTGGCTTCGCCTCGTTGAATGGTATATGGACAAAAATCTTCACCATTGCACTCATACATATTCCATATGTGTATATTATTAACTCTCTCCATTATTTGTTTGCCTCAAACGCAATATACATGTTTACGTTGGAACTGATGGAAAATATTTCTTTGCATCGTTCTTATTTAACTAAACGTATATGCAAGTTTGTTTTTAGATAAAACAAAATGACCTTTATTTCAAAGAAAATGTTCCGTCACTCCCTGGGCTTGTCTCCTTCTTAAACTACAGATAACCCAGATCTTCATTTTCCATCTCAGTTATACGTGGGCAAAGAGGCACCACCGGAAGACTTTCAGTCAGAGAATTTCCTTGTAAAAGCAAGGACTGAGTCGGTGTATTTAACCTGTGGCACCTGAACGTGCTTCGTGTTAAGAGAAGACCCGCGTGAAGAATCGAAACAGTTAATCCGAAATCTGAAAAAAAAAGATCCGGAGTGATCCGGAGATAAGACGCATTTAGAGACTCTCGGAATTTAATTGACGTTCCGGGACAGGAAATCAAACTTGAGAAAACACAAATTTGCAAATCGGTGCAAATATAATATGAAACTTTGCTTAAAATAAAAGGAGTACATGATTATACCTATCGACCAAAATGTTGAACATTTTCAATGTGAACAGCGTCACTTAATATGTTGAATGCCGCAATCAAAATAAGCCTAATATGATTAAAGCACAAAATCCTAATAAAAAAAATAACGGTCTGTTATTAGTAGCAAAACCAAAAATAATAATTAAATAAAAATAAAATCAACCCAACAAGCAAACAACAACAAACAAAGAAACAAAGAAACAAACAAACAAAGAGAAAAACAAACAAACAAACAAACAAACAACAGAATAGGATCACGAGTTCACGGGCTGGCTGTAATGGTGAGTGAAGTGAAAACTAGATGATGAGAATGTATCAGATTATGCTCTTACAAACAACAACAAATGTACTTTCCCTTTATTGATACTCCACCAAGAGCTGTTGACTAAGACAAGTTTACATTCTTATTCTCAACTCGTGCTCTAGTCTTTGCCATGTCTGTATACAACATTATAATTGCTTGTTGATGTATTTATTTTTTTTCACTCGGGAAAGTACTGAGTATGCATTGCTTAAACACGTCGGTGTATGGATAAAACGTCAATAAAATTCTTTATCCCCGAATCAAATTTAACATCTATTGGAAACCTTTAAGGTACCCGATGCTTAAAAAAATAAAAATAAAATAAAACAATCGAACGGCCTCTAGCTACTGGACAATCTCGCATGGTCTAGTCTTGTTGGGCTGACGTCTGCTTTAGAATGCCAAAGGACGTGGGTTCGAATCCTACATAGGTAAAATGCGTGTGGATTTTGTTGACAGAACTCGGGAAAGCACTGAGCATAACAGAACATAAAACACATCGGTGAATGGGTAAAAAAATAAATAATTTTGTTTATCCCAGATGCAAATTTAACATTAGACAACAATATTGTGGGTCTCAAAGCTGCCTATACCTTGCGATATATTTATATATGTTACATATATATATATATATATATACATATGTATTTTAATGATTCCAGGGGTCTGATCAGATCTACTTCAAACAGTCGTTCCTTAGAGAAAAAAAAAGCAGAAATAAAGACATAAAATACTCGTCAAATCACACCTCACGTGCAGGGGGAAGCGTTGAGTCGCAACCCCCCGGGGCTGGCCCCGTACAGACCTTTCACGAACTGCTCAAATTTCCTGTCTTTCCACAGTCGTCCAATTGTTTTCGGGGACGATGCGGAAGAAGCGTTTTGGCCCATAATCAAGGAATTCCTTGATTTCGAAGGTAGCAGACTATGGTTAAAATTGTCGTCGTGTCCGGGGGCACCTTTTGTAACGGGACGTGATCAATTATCAAGCGCTTAGCTCGAAAAAAAGGTTACGCCGGAGTGAAAGAGGATTGTATTGCGGGATTACGGCTTTTAATAATACTTAAAATTGTTTCGAAATGCTCTGTTGAATTTCAATGAGGTTTACACATTTGTAACTGTGTTTCAAGTTGGCCTTTATCATGAGGCATAGTGGTTTTCTATCAAATAAGTGTAAAGACGTGCAATCTGCACGTTTAACCCATAAATAAATATATATATTTTGAGCGTAAAGAAAATTTCCGTTTTCCCATTTAACAATTATGCAGTCGTGTATATAGCACCTTTGCCGGGGACCTCAAAGCGTTTTTTTTTTTTTTTTTTTTTTTTTTTTTTGGCACCTTGTGAGGGCTTCGAGTGTGTTGTTGCGCAATATGCAGGAAACACCGAGGCGACCGCCTTTTCTTAACGACAGAACCTTCAAAAGTACATAACACAACGTGGGACCGCGGCAGTTTCAGGTCCCATCCGAAAGTCGAAACAACATTGATTAAGTGTCTTGCTTAAAGCCCCGTCTCAACATTAGTAAACTGACTGTAAATATTTCCGTTCTCTGCAAAAATCAAGATGCTTTTGATAAAACCAACCTGTGAAAATGTCAGCTCATTTAGTTGTTTCATTTGCAAGAAAGCGGTAGAAATACATTCAGCATGTTTGTATACGCATTCCCATAGGCAGAGTTTTCGTCTCACTGACACGAAAACTAATTTCGGATCTTATTTAATTTATTATTTGAAAAAGATTACTTCGGCTGGGAAGTAATTCTACCATCATTATCTGTATACCATGTAAGGTTTAAGTATGTAAATCTGTGAACATTTTTGTTTTTCTTCTTACCAATGTTGAGCTGAGGCTTTAAGGACACTGATAGTAGCAAGGCCGGGACCGGAACCCACACTCTGCTGATCAGAACATCACAACTTGAGGCCGGTGCACTAGACCGCTCTTTCAAAAGAGAGATATATCTACTATTATATTTAACAATAGCACGCAGCCACAAATTGGACGGAATGACAAATTGAACAGGTACACAAAACGAAATAGTGTATTGTGCTCCCTCATATAAGTCGTTTGTTACATCAAAAGGAAATAATAATTTCGTTCTCTCGAAATGTTTAATATTTCGTGCAGACGAATTGGTTCCGAGTGAACAAAATAGTATTGCCCTTAAATTTGTTGTTACCTGTTATTTGTTTTCTTTTCAAGCCCCTGTAGGGACTCTGTAGATTGGAGATGTTTCTATTTCTGATTTATTGTCCATGTTTTGATGTAATGGCGTAGCTTCATTTCAATCTAAACCCAAACACGTCGTTTTCTTAATTTGTCTTCAATACTTTGCCAATGATATAGGTTTTGACATCGCACATTTTCATGGAATCCTTTTTATTTTAATCAAAACACATTTTTTTTTTAATCAATCTGCGTTGCAAACTGAGCAAAAACATCGAACAGACAAATTAAACGGCAAACAACTCATCTCAAACTTTCATAAAAAATAATAAAAAAAAAAAAAAGTATTTTTGTCAGCCCCAAAAAATTGCGGCAGCTCCTGAGCACGTATGTCAGAAAATGCCTTCCGGTATTCGGGTATCTTGTATCATCTCTACATGTCATGCATAAATGATTTTAGATGAGAAACTGCCTGTCATAAAATAACTTGATTTTGTAACCTTGGGTGTGCATATTTTGGTACAAGAAAAGAAAAGAATGAACACACACAAAAGACATCATGTTTTTAAATACATGAAGTGGTCGAAGATGATTTTTTTTTCCATCTTAAAAGATGGTTAAGTATAAATATACTTGAATACCTTTGCAACGTTAGGTGGTAGGTGCTGAGTTGTTTTGTTTATTTATTACTTGTTTGTACTTTATATATTTCTTCTTTTTTTCTTGCGCAATAAAGCGGGTTTGTATAAATGGAGACATTTATTTGGGAACCTCGGTGATGTTATTAGTTGTGTTTTTGCCCATGTGTGTTAAGCACTGTTTACTCAGTACTTTCCGAGTCCTGTGAAGAAGAAAAAAATGTGGATGTTATTGATAAACCTTGTCGATATCAAACCACGTATGTGCAGTTTTTCTTTATTAAATTCTTAGCTTCTTAGTTATTGGTCCATTAATTAACAAATTTTTTGCAGCCTGGGTGTCACAGTGTGGGCGTAAATACAAAATGAAACCCGACTTAATACATTATGAAGCAGAAGAAGAAGAAGAAGAAGAAGAAGAAGACGAAGAAGAAGAAGAAGAAGAAGAAGAAGAAGTAGCAGTAATACCACAACCACACATATTTCAACCTGGAGGTCTAAGATCAGGATTAGGTCAATGACCTCACCTCTCTGCTGACAACAATCAGAATATTACGCGTATGGGGTTGGGGGTAGGGACAGTGCCTCCTGAGCAAATTATGTATGGGAACCAGCCACTGCAAAATGCTGCACGATATTTTTGGTTGGTAATCCGTTTCTGTTCAGGATTAAGTTTTTTTTTCTGAGCTTATTAGATTTTACCAATGATACATACTCGGCTCGAGGGCAGCAATATTAAGATCCCTGCTCAAGCTGATTTTTACCTGATAAAATTAAATGAATCCAAATTTTGAATTGCTATTATTCTTCTTCTGCTTCTTTGGATGGCCAAGGTTATTAACTTTCAAATGAGATATCGAACGAAAACAAAATCTATCAACGAATAATAATAGCATAGTAATTAGTATGTATGCATGAAAAAAAAAAAAAAAAAATACAAAAAAACAAAAAACAAAACATTGTGTGGAGCACAAACTAATTAAACTCCGCGCGCTGCCTGCTCAATTTCAGCCAGGTGCCTTGCGAGACACTGAGACAAAATGCAGGCGAAATGGCGTTGTAATATAGCTGGATTCTGGGTACCAGTGGTGGGCATGACCGCCATACACAAGGTGATTGACCAGAATAATAGTTCCAAAAAACAACATTTATATAGCTATCTACAAGGTTAAAACGCGATTTATATGCCCTGTTAAATTTCGTTCGATGGAATCATTTCACTTTCGAGCACAGAATCGCAGAAGCACGGACCATACATCTTACAGAAAAGGACATTTCTATCAGTAAGTCCACGTCATATGATGCATATGAAGCAATGAGAGCTCGTCCTTATATATCGGTGAATAGGATATGTCCCACTTACGGTAGGTTTGTCAAATCATTTGGTTGATGAAAAAACAACTTTCAACATGTTTTACTTATTTATTTATTTATTTATTTTTTATTTATTTTGTTTTATTTTTTTTATTTGTATTTATTTGTTTATTTGTTGCATTAGTAAACAAATTTGGTTTTAAAGTCCATACTGGTAGCTGTGTTCAACATCTTGTTAAAATGGAACCAGATGTGACACCAACAAATTAATTTTAAACCTTTCCTGGTGACAGCGATTGGATGCTGTTGGATTTAAAAACAGTTATTAACGAGTAGGTGATGACAGAAAGAGACAACTAGATCATGTAGTTCACGCATTTCAATCAAGCTTGTGGCGTTTGTTAATCAGTGGTGTAAATCCACTTGTGCTATACTTAATTGAGCCAGGAATTATTCTTCATGGCTAAGTGAACAAATTGCTCACAGGTTGAAATTACAAAAACAGTTTTCCGAAAGTGAGACCAGCTTTGTCCTTGTCAAAGGAGAGAACCATTTAAAGGTACATTTGATCATTGGTTTGTGAGAGAGCAAATTTAGTTTCATTTATAAGTTTTCAATAAGTAATAAGTAATAATAATAATAATAATAATAATAATAATAATAATAATAATAATAATAATAATAATTATCGCCGTTGTCGTTGTCGTAAGTGTTATTATCCTTGTCGTTGTCATTGTCATTGTCGTTGCAGATGTTGTCATCGTCTTCATCACGGTCGTCAGTGTCGTTGTTGTCGTTGCCGTTGTTGTTGTCATTGTTTGTTGTGGTTGTTAGTTGTTGTTGTTATTGTTGATGTTGATGATGTTGTTGTCTTGTTTCCGTCTGGTTATTTTCTTTAACAATCTTTCAATTTGTATTTCAACTCTTTACTCGTACGTTGTAAAAACACCTGTTGAGATAAACCTCACATGCTGTCGATTCTGGCTGTTATTATTTAAACCGTGTGACAATAAACTGAGTCAAGGATAAACTGAATAATATTACAAATAAGTATAACATTGAGCAGTAACACAAAAGTTAAACAAATAAAAAAAAAAACAATAAAGCAAGAAATAAATGCTAAAAAACGTGGTGTTGCTCTGCTTTTTTGAAGACCGAGTGAAATAAATATCTTTAATTTCGATGCCCTGGGAATCCTCTTCCAGTCACGTACAACACGTACATGGTCATAAAAAATATTATTGCTATCTCGTTTAACCTGTACAAACATAAGCGGTAAAAATGGAAAGCTCATAAATTGATTCACTGTAACATTTCCCCTTTTCTTACGTTGTCGTCTCGAATTCCTCGCTCCATCTATCCCCGCGTAAATTAATTGCGGTCCACCCATGGTCCATCTAAGATCATTAAAGTGTTGCTGTGGCCTTACAATCCGCTCTGCTCGGATGACAGAGCTAAGCCGCGATTGTTAGAGACAGGGTTGGCGGTGGAAATCCTTTAAGATTAATAAGGCTACATTTACTGTTTCTATTGCGGTGCGGAGACAATCATTGTATAAAGTGATACAGGAACGAAGCGTTTGCAAGTCTTTTCTTTACCATCTTGTTTTAATAAAGGTTCATTAGCTGCCCCATTTTCTTGCGACAGAATAAAACCCTCTTCACTTTTAGATGTATACACTCTTTGGGTTTCTGTGTTTCTTAGATAAGAAAGCAAGTTGTTTTGTGTGAAAAGGATTTTAGCGAATCACTTGTACATTTTGGTTAAACTTATATTGCGGCCTCATATTTCTTGAAAAATTACAATTTTTACCACTTGCCACTTTTTTACTGACTTACTTATATCAGCATGAATTTGAGAACCTTTTCATGAAGAAATATATCAAGGCAAATGACCTGTAATTAACGATTATCGTCGAATTAAACCAAATGGGTCAAAGGTTTACAATATACGCTTATCCAGTCCTTGCAACCGTCAACAATTATTTTTTTGACGTCAGCTAACAGGCTGAATCTAGCCGCGAAAATAATAGTCAGGTTCCCAGATCCCAAAATCTCCGACTATTCTCTGTCGATTTTAGGGTCAGGTATCACCCAAATGTACGTGACAAAAAAGGAGAAATTCCTCCTTTTCCAAAAATATCCGAAATGCTCCGAACTCGTTGTCTTCACCGTTCGGACTGTGTCGTTGATGGCGGACAATTCTTTTGTTGACAAAAACTTGAAAGGTTTTGCAGACACATACCATTATCGTGTTTCTCCCCCCCCCCCCACACCAAAAATTCAACACTACATTTGAATATATTTGTAACATGTTTACAAACTGATTATCGCAGGCTTTTTGAAAGTAAACAAAACCCGTCATCAGCGCTCCGTTTTTTATCCAATGACATCGTCCACCGTTGATAACAAGTAATGGATATTCATATGTTGCGTCATATTCATATGTTGCGTCATAATCTATGTTAAGCTCTCGATGGTGCCTGACCTAAAATTGTTAACAAGAGTCGTCAGGGAATTTTTGGTCAGGGAACCAGACTACGAAAATAACAGCCGCGAATGCCAGCCGCGAATTACCAATTCCCGGCCGAAAAATTCCAGCCGAAAATTCGCGAGGCCGTGGTCAGACTGGCTATAGCCCCCGCGGATGCAGTGACCGAGCCACGGTCCGTTACCTGGACTCTCATAATATGAATTTTGAAATGCAATTTCCATCTTTATTAATTACTTGGATCCCAAATTTGACTACATGTCCACTTTTGTTGTTTACTCACGGACACTTGCAAACAATTCGAGTCTAATTTGGTCCAGAAATAAGATTTTCAAACGGATGGAAAAACAACTAGCTGAATAATCTTGAGAGTTCTCGCTTCCAAAATGTTTGAAGCAGATGAGGAACGTGCACGTCACGTAACCTTTTGTTTTAAATAACCACGAAGCCAGGCAAATTTGCAGGCAATTGTAGTAAATGATTATAGTATACTTTTTGACGATCTTTATAGCCATGCCGCATTCAGTAATGTTCATTTTACCGCCCAATAAATCACCCAAACGAGCCCGCAATGCACTTTTAAGCACATTATAAGAGGTTATAATAAACCCCGGGGTGTGTGGGTCCGAAGACAACCAGACCCATTTGTGATAACTCGTCATTCGAAGTCACAATGACCAGGAATCTCTATTGGTATCATGTTTTTGACGTTTAAATCCGGCCCAAGTTGTGAAGTGCTTGTGAAGTTCTCAACTTTTGCCATAAGAACTGTGAACCATGATTAAATCAACCAGGGCAGAGGCACATTTTGAATCGAAAGTGTGACACAGGTATCAGCTGGCGATCAGTACCTCCTTTGACGTTCCGTCTAAACCAACAGGGGTTAGCAAAAAAACAAAAAAATATGGTATAAAGATCGGCCAGAGCGATCAAACCACTATGACGTCAACCCAACCAATAATACGATGTGAAATTGACCTTTTGGGGGAAAGTGGGTCAGATTTCCTGAGATCCTGTACCCGAGTATGACGTCAATGATGCTGCTCAAGGCGTTTCACCGTAATTAGTCTGGCCCCGCGGCTTTCAAACTGCATGATTGGAATCTTTCGTGATACTTACCCTGTTGTTCATTGGCCATGGTTAATTCATTCGAGTTCAAAAGATTAGGCGGGAAACTCGACAACACAGTGCGCTGTTTGTGCTGTCTGGTGTGCTGTTTATCCCAGGCTCACGTAAAAAAAGGAAGTGCTCCTATGGTCAAAAGATATGGTGTGTGTGTGTGTGTGTGTGTGTGTGTGTATGTTTAAGCGTTACATACAAAGTGTGGACGTGGTAACAAAAGATGTCCACACTGTGTAGGAAAACACACACTGTGTGGACTTACACATGTCCACACAGTGTTTTCACGAATTAGATACTCTTGTTTTACTGAAAAAGGAAGCATTTTCTGTACAGCATTGAATAGCTAAAACACGAGTAATATATATAAGGGATCGGCTGTCCGTAAACCAGCTCTCAAAACACTCTCTTAAAAAAAATTGCAGTGGTTTTAAAGATTTATTTTTCTTAACTGCACGATGACAAATGAATGTTCACGTAGTGTATGTCACGTAGGACGTTGCGTGTAGGTGGGTGAGTGTATCTAGCCGTTGAAACCGCGAACTTTATAACAAATTTTTTGACAAAGTGAGGGCGTCCTTGATTTGATTTTGTGCACAGCACAATGAGATTTTCCCCAAAGTCTACTCAACGGGAGAATACAAAAACATCCTCGATTTACCGGTCGTCCAACGTGTGAGTGTTGGGGCTCCAATCTAATTGTCCAAAATGGTGGACGTGTAAGTTTGTGATGCATTATTGTACAGTATTGTATGCTTTTGCTTATCCTTTGAACCTTCGATGTTTTGGCGGAATAGACCGTTATCATGCTGCAACCATCTTGGTCATGTTCCCTGTATCTAATAACAGTAATATATTCTAATATTCATTGTACAAAGGAGCCAGACTATTTGCCCTTCCAGCCTCGGTTTGGTTGCATTGTTTGAATGGAAGAAAATCAAGATGGCCGCACCATGATAATGGCCGCACCATGATAAAGGTCTATAGTAAAGATCTGGGTCGTCGGTGCTTTTGTTTGTTTTTATTTTATACTGCTGCTGTTGTTTCAGTTGTTGCTGTTGAGGATAATGTTGATTTGTTTGTTTATTTATTTGTTGATATGTTTGGTACCTGCTGTCGTTGTTGTTGCTGATGTTGTCGTTTTTGTTTTCGTTGTTGCTTTTGTTGTTGTTGTCGTTTGTGTCGTCGTTGTGCTTATCGTCGTCTTCATCGTCTGTGATGCTACTGCTTCAGTTATTACTTTAATTATGTTTCCCCTATTAATGAATCGTTGTTATTGCTGGATAATGCAAAGAAAGAGCGTGAAGAAAACGTGTATAAACCTTTAAGAAAAATCAACTTTTCAAAAAAAAAAATAATAATTATAAAAATAATTATAATAAAAAAGATATTAAAGCAAAATGTTCATATATGATTTCGTTCTTTTACGCCCACAGTATGGTTCTAAGCCTCGAGCGGTTTTCCCCCTGACACACGTTTGTCACTCAAGGGGTAAAATGAGACACGCATTTCCAATGCAAAGCGGTTTAGCCTGCCGGGACGCAGTGTGACCCGATGTTGAAATATAAGCAGGCAAACTACCTCCCTACATCTCTGCTACGATTTGCGCTGGATGCCGAGCCGGCCCGGCCCGGCCCACATATTCCAAGCTGCAATATAATACAGCCGACGGCATGTGTTGTCTCACAAAGCCACCTGAATAATTATGTTTGTCAGTTCATTCTCGAAAATCGAATCACCCCCCTTTACCTGATTGGGGTAAAGAGAATGACAGCAAAAGGAACACTTTCCACCAGGCAGGTATACATTACTAAGTCTGTAAATGAGGCGAGGAGAATAAGATAGGAGCAATTTAAATGTCACCCAAATATCGAACCTGATACGTGTTCAGGACGGTGATATCAAAAACCAACCGGTTTCTTGTCAACAATTCTGCCTTTGAAATAGACATACCTTGAAGGGCTATGCCAAAGCTCCTATATCGCATAAGGCCAAGCAATTCTCACCAAATTGATTTTCCTGCCATGTCAGCTATTAATCATGTTGGCGGACCGTGGCATTCGACGCGGTGTTTCTTCAAAAAAAAAGACGGAAATGAATCTCTGTTGGTTTCTGCGTACTTTAGAAGCTCTCGGTCGTCAAGTGCCACGCATGACTGATGGAAGACACGGTACAGGAAGACGCTTACAACATGTTTGATCATACCTGAGACAACATACCCCACTCGTAAACATCCTGACGACCGTTTATGTTACCCCCATCAAAACATGCTTTACTTAGAAGTTTACAACATTACCAGAAGTCTCGCTGTCTGAGCAGATCACGAGCGAGTGATAAATCGTAGTTAGTCTGCAAGGATTTGTAGGAAAGGAAATTTACAACATCTTTTATCTCATTGGATGGAGAACTTTTCTTAAAGTAGCTTCTAAACAACGTAAAATCAATAATATTATTTCAATAATTTTATAACAAATCTCCTTAAGTGAGGTTTTAGGAGACACCATGTAAACATTAATAATAGGTTTGATCTTGGCCCTAAGCATCATGGTTTTGGGTTCTTAGTTTGGTATCCTCCAAAATATTTCCACTAAGGTGCTTTGACTGGAGTTGGCGGGGGTGGGTGGACTGATGAGGGAACAAAAATCACCGAGAACAGCAACTTTAACCCTTCAGTGTACGATCGTACTAAAAAGTTTAATCCGTTTGTAAACAATTGTTGTTTACGAAGCCATTTTACAGTAATTTTTTTCCAAACTCAGCAAGTTCCTGTAAGAGCCATGGCAGGAAACAATTTTACATGAAACTTGGTTGCAAACATAAGCTCAGCCAAACTCCCACAGAATGTGTACAAAATGTACAAAAAGCCAGGTTTTTCTCAAAATTTGGCTTTTTGCTGTCAACACCCTGTCACCAACTGTGTACCAGACAAGTAGTCTATAATTACTTTTTTTTATTGGTTCAGAGGACCCCTACCAGTCATTTGAGACCATTTTGAGAGGAGATTGTGTTCACAAAAGTAATGTATTTGCACGATATTCAAACGTACTGACAAAAATTGTAGCATCGGGCAACCGGGTATACAAATAATGCTACCGTACATTGCAGGGTTTTAAATACTATTGAACTGGGTTGAGTAATGGTTGACGGCTGGAGGTTGTTGAAAGACTTGGTGGTTTGTGGAATGTATGAGGTGGCATAAACTTGTGGAAGTTGGAACTTCAAGGTGATTGGGGTTTCCTCGTATAAAAATGTGCGGTTTTGGATTGGTATAAGTGTGGAAGTTGATTTTATTAATCCTTTTTGACAGGATACCAATCACCCCACCCGATTCAGTAGACACAGGATAACATCTCTAGATACCAGCTGCATTTGTAGAAGGTTGAAAACCAAGATCGGTAATCTTAAAAGAATAATAATAACGAGGAAACATGACTTCGTAAATTAATGAGGTTCCAATTTACGGGTGAACAAAGAAACATTGACAAGAACGGGTTTTGAACCTGCGACCTCTAGATTAGCGTGCTGGCACTTTAGCTCAGTTGGTTACGCTGGCACGTTAATCTGGAGGGCGCAGGTTCAAATTCCGCACTATAGTTAGTATTTTTGTTTGCCCTAAAATTAGCAGTACATTTAGTGAGATTTGTTTTGTAGAACCAATCTATGACCAAACATACTTCAAACATAGACGCTGAAAATAAAGAAATGAACAATGTTAATAAAAAATAAAACAAATAGAATTACAGATACAAAACATACAAGGCACGTATGTACCTTGAGCGAATTGAATAAATATTTGCACTGAATACATATTTGCATAGTGCGCTGTCAATATCGAGTACATAAACGCATTGTATTTATAGAGTCGTTTGTTTAGAGAACTGAACAGGTAAGTTCGAAACAAGGTTTTGGAAATATCCAGGAGACTGTACACTTGCGATACTCAATAGTAGAGAGTTCAAGAGTTTGGGAGCGAATGCAGTGATTTATCAGTACATTTTTTTCAACAGAAGGAACTTCGGTTGATAAAACATTTGTAGACTCTTTTCAAATCACCGAAGTTTGTTTCGATTTTTTATAGCAATCAAAATAAATTCACTGTGAACGTGCATAAAATCCCGAACAGAAAATAAAATATCGTGTTTGTGTGTTGTATAAGGGGCTCCAACGTCGGATTCAGTTTTGTGGTGCACACCTTTTGCCAATAGATAGAGTCATGAAAGTGAGGGAAAGTACAATTAAACGTCATGTTTAAACGGTTAGGGGAAAAATGCGAAATTAAACAGGCGGTAACTTGACGTAAGCCTCGTGGTTTTGAGGGGTTCTCCAGGGTTATCGGGGTTTGATCCTCGAGTTACCTCAAGTTACCTCAAGTTACTGCACGTTTGATTCTGCGTTAAAATGTCATTGCATTTGATATCCTTCCAGTGCCAACTTTGGCGGCATCCTGAAACATCTTCCAGTGCGAATTTTGTCAATATCCAAAAACAACCTATGACGTCAGATTTCAAATATATAGGTCGATATATCTGTGTGTAAAAAAACAATTAGTTTGTATCTGAATTTCGATGGTATTCAATCCAAAAAGTCATTTGCATTTGACGTTATGACTGACGCAAAAGCTCCTCTATGGAATGTACAGACACATTTGCTGTTGATACCCAATGACGCTCCTGTTGCAACCTTTGCTCTGACAGAAAATCGAATAAAATTACATTTGTATACCATTTTAACGTATGTTTTGGGACTAATAATTTCATCCCAACTCCACAAGGACTCTGTCTTCTAGAAAAACATGAGTGCATTAACAAACTGAACTTAACCTTGGAGTTTAAGTTTTAAAACGTGACCACTGAAGTTGATCTTTTGCTACAGGTAGTTGACAACTGCTGGATTGGGATGAATGTACTAAAATCTGAAAACCAGTGATATATTAGTCCATTAAGTGCACTTGGTCACGTTTTGCTTGTCTTATACCGGGTACACAGAGTAAACATTTTCCCAGTGTTTCACCCTGGGGGTCATTTGTAGTAGCAGATCAACGTTTAAGACTCGTGCAGTTAAAATTTACGGGCGTCACGTTCCTTTAATGTTGAAAGTTTTAATTAACCGAAAGGATTCGCCACAGTAGCTCTTATTATAAATTGAGCTGTCAAAACATGTGTCACTCTGGGATTGCAGAGTGATACATTAACACTGAATCTGTCATACTAAAAGCATCAGAGATGCATTGTTAATGATAAAATCAATCATTTTTTTAACGACCATGTTGACAGAGCTTTAAGTTTAAAGTACTATAATGAGATTTGAGAAATGGGTTCATTTTGGCCAGGGCCAAAATGTTACATTGATGGAAATCGTAAAAAAAAAGTGTTGTTGATTATGAGACAATTGAATCAGCTAATTGCAAACTGCTTAACACCAAAAAGGACATGTGGTATGAATTCAAACATTTATAGAGAAGTAGTAAATTATAAAGAAGTGAAAAGAGTGAGGCATGATACAGTCAGAAGATGCCAGGGGTGAACAATGAATGGGTAGACGAAGGGGGGGGGGGTTAGAGGGAAGGTGTTGGTTTAATTACAGTGCTCTCTGCCCCTCTCTGCCACTTTAATGCTTCTTTTACTCCAGTGTACTTGTTTTTGTGTGTTGTGTTGCCATTTAGCCTTTGAGAAAGACTCTGTTAGGGTCGAAACGTAAGGCCATTACCATTTTTATTTTTATTATATATATATATAGAGAGAGAGAAGGATAACAAAGATGTTAGTAGCACAAATGATGTAGACAAGGTAGCAATAAAGAAACTGTGCTTACCAATAACATATTCTGGAATTATATTGGTCAAGGTAGTACTGCGCTTTCTTAATTTTAACAGAATAGCACAGCTAAATTATTCTTTTCACTGTCGCTAATACGATCCATGCCTCATTGGCCACGACTCCCTCTTTCCCCGTTTGTTGAAACAACTTCCGACACCAGATGCTCTTTCCCTAAAGTACCGGTAAATCCATTATTTCAAATCATCAAGAAAGGTAAATGTTAGCTTTGAATCCAATTAGTGAATAAATCAATGCCCAGTGGTTTTTGTTTTTTTTTTTTGAAAAAAAGTAAGGCTTTGATGTTTTGTAAAGGTGCGTGTGACTGCGCTTGATGTGTCCAACCGCAGTTCAACAACAATGTGAAAAGTGGTGTCTCCTTCTTGAAGAGAACACTTTGCTCCAGGCAGAAAAAACACCGCTCGGTTAGGTGTTTTATCAATTTACGATGTTACTCATGAGACAGAGCAGCTGCTGTGTGTTTTGTCTCGCCTGTTCAGTAAACCACTCCGTATCAGCATTCTCATTCACAGATTGATACTTTAAAGCCAGACTTTGTTTTGTTTTCTTCTTCGTCGTCTTTTTTCTTCTTCTTTTTCTTCTTCTTCTCCTTTTTCATTATTTATTTGTGTATTCATTTGTTTATTTATTTATGTATTTGTTTATTTTGTTGTAATTCAGGATGCGACATTCCTTTACTTGCACTACCCATCCTAGTAAACGGGACCTATGGCTTAATGTCCCATCCGAAGGATAAAGAAATTATGGAAAAGTGTCTTGCTCAAGGACACAAGTGTCGCAACTGGCCAGGCTGGGACTCGAACCTACATTCAGTAAACTACAGAAGTTCGGCGGTCTAAGCTGAATGGATACAGCTTTTTACGTGGATTTACACAGAGAAAGTACATGAGAAACTGACTGGGAGAATATTATAAGTAAAATAAACGGGGACAACATATAAAAGGTGAGGATCGAAAATGCCTGTGTCCTGAATGAGCATTTCGAGGCCCGAAAATGGTCACGATTATATCCAATATCACCTTAAAATACACAATTTCCGGTTTGAAGTCAGTGCCATTATTTCCCGTTCAAATTGACAGTCATTTAGTTTGTCTACGGACATCTCAAACTGTCGCAATAATATTCCATTCTCTGTGTAGTGAAGCTAAACATGTTGGTCGTAATTTGTTGGCGGTATTGCCTTTTTCTTTTATCTCATTGAACGCTGTATGTGATTGATTGAGACAGTTTGCAAATAGAGCTATCGTTATTTATAACTCAGCGATGCCACCGTTCTTGTTGACGCATCACTTAAAATTGGAAATACATTCTATACCCAATATCCTATCGAATTGGCTCTTTCGTGATTATGTTTTTTTAATTTTTCATTTAGATATATATTTTTTTATGCCTGTTTGTTTGGCCAATCCACTTGATTGGTGGGAACACGTTTTTTTTTTTTTTTTTTTTTTTTTTTTCAAGGTAAAACACGAGTCGTTAAAAAAAAGATGAAACAATTGAAATCTGAGAGATCCCTATTTACAAAGGGCATCGATGACAATCCTTATTAACGGCCGTCTGGACTGTTTCATGCTTTCAAAGGCCTCGGAAGTCACTGTGATGGCTAGTAGAGATTGCTCAGAAATTAAAATATACGCACGTACAACGAAGGTGCACAAAATCCTCGGCAAATCCTCAAAACCAATTTCCGCTGTCTCAACATGACCACCCGGTTTAATGACATGTTCACAGGATGTTTGTGTGGTAATTAACTGTTCCGATATAGTAGTCGGAACAGCTATTGCTTTCGTCAAGATTTTGGGGATTCTTCTGTTCTCCTCTCCCCCTCCTCCTCCTCCCCCTCCTCTTCCTCCTCCTCCTCCTCTCCCTCCTCCTCCTCCCTCTTCCTCTTCCTCTTCTTCCTCCTCTTCCACTTCCTCCCCCTCCTCCTCCTCCTCCTCCCCTCCTCCTCCTCCTCCTCCTCCTCCTGAGGAGGACATTTGGTTTACAGGCGTCAATCCACTTTGACCTTTACTTCTGCTCGAAACAGGAAGCTGACGGTAAGTAATAACGCTTGAGCTGCCTTTTCCCAACCCGTTTGATACCTCAGTCGTTAACCTCGATCCCTTAGGGCGCAAACACGTTTTATTGAGATTTTGTCTACACACGGGGAATGATGACCATCTCCTGTGATTATGATATAGTCTAGTGTTGTTGTAGGGAAATTACGATGTTATCCATAGATTCCCTCTTCAGTTAAGTCTAGTTTTTGTGTCTTCGACATCCTGTCGAGTCTATTTATAGGTAACATATTGACCTACCAAGCTTCTTGAGTTGATCTTAAAAGGTTCATACATCAGTAGATATGAATAACTACTAAAAGCATTATGCAATATCGTTATTCATATTGATAATTAGAAAGCAACAACAACAACAACAACAACAACAACAACAACAACAACAACAACAACAACAACAACAACAACAACAACAACAACAACAACAACAACAACAACAACAACAACAACAACAGCAGCAGCAGCAGCAACAACAACAACAACAACAACAACAACAACAACAACAACAACAACAACAACAACAACAGCAGCAGCAGCAACAACAACAACAACAAAAACAACAACAACAACAACAACAACAACAACAACAACAACAACAGCAACAACAACAACAACAACAACAACAACAACAACAACAACAACAGCAACAACAACAACAACAACAGCAGCAACAACGGCAGCAGCAACAACAACAACAACAACAACAACAACAACAACGACGACAACGACAACAACAACAACAGCAGCAACAACAACAACAACAACAGCAAAGACCACAGGGTAAAATACCAAATACGTACTTAAAATCATCCTCCCCTTTTCCGTTCTTGTTGCCACAACTGACGTTTTTAACGCTCAATTTCACAGTCCTCCCCAAAATCCTTTAAAACCAGTCAATTTATTTCCACGGTTGTGAACACATCTTAATTGATTCCGATTCTAAAATGCGATGCGCCATTCACTTCCCTCTTTGACAAGCTTCTTTTTTTTGCTTTGACAGTGGGAGCCCTTTAAGTTTTTAAAGGCCGCACTTAACTTTCACTTTAGCACGTACTCCTTACGCGCTGCAAGAGGCATGCAAACTCAGTCAAATCCCGTGTAGAGCTGGCGAGGATTCGAAATACGAGATTTCCTTTTAGACTTGACCTAGTTCTGATTTGAGTTTCGATGGGGTCCCACAACTGGCTATCCCTGAAGGCTGTTCTTATAGGCAGCAGTTGTTGTGTTTGATTGGATGTGATTGACAAGAGTGATACGTACTTATGAATGCTTTCATTTTAATTTATTCGATTTTTTTTACCTTTATTTTTATTTTTATTTTTTTTTATTTTGATATTCTTGCCGGTACAAGATTCTAAGTAACACTTGTTTTTAAATATTGTTAAATTTGTTTATTTGGTTTTTCTGTTAGCATTGGATGTACGAAAGAAAACCGCCTTTTTTTTGTATTTTTTTTTTTTTTTTTAATTGTCATAATTACAAAGCTCTTTCAATCGGTGTTTCTTGGCCTAATAGTGTACGTTTTGGGGGGTTTGTCGGGCTTTGTCCCATATCCTTAGATCTCTCAAGTCTTTAGGACCCCTGCTGAATCGGAGTGGTTTTAAGTGCTTCAACCATAGCACTGTTCACCTTCAATGCCAAATCATAAACTGTTCTTGCTCAAGATATGGTTCTTCCATATATGGTTACCATGGAGGGTCATACTTTTACATACGTTCCTCTATCGACGACATTGAAGCGTTTAAGTTTAACCCACGCATATATAGTTCCCCTGGTCTACCACATAACAAAAATGTATCACCTGTAAAACAAGCTGTCAACAATATTGGTCTCTAGGTCTTGACCCATTAAAGTCTTTTAATCGGCCCACACACCCCCTTCGGGGGTATGCGATGATAAGAAATATTCCCATCTAAACTGCCCTGAAGAATAACATCAAGGAAAGGTAGACGGATTTTGTCCGGGCGAGCGATTAAAAAGTCGCTGTCCACTCAATGCCTGTCGTGCCGAACTTCACCACTCAACTTCAGTCAAATTGCTACATCAGAGTCAGTTGCCGAAAATCGGTGCCCTAAAGTTACTTTGCCGGATGCGCACTTCATACCGTAATTAGATCGCAGTTCCACATACATCAGAAATGGTGTTTCTTCGGGCGATTTCTTTATATTGCTTCGATGATAGTTCCTTGGAAATTCATAGAATTGTGCGTCACATACTGTCCTTTGATAACTGAGCGGAACTTACACTCACCAGTTTCTTTATTTCTAAGACATAATCCCTGTGAGCAAGTCTTGTTTTTCTAAAGAAAATGTTGCTTAATCTTCTCACTCCTCTGTTCAGTGGCGCAGCCAGAAGGGGGCGGGGGTGGGAGCCCCCCACCCACCCCGCTCAGAACTATTGCAACCCCCCCCCCGAGATCGAAAAAAAATCACCAAATGTGAGGTTCGATACATTAAAGAGGTACGATCCGCGCTCCTGTGATTTTTACTCGAAAATGAGTTGATTCCAGCGAACGAAATTTAAAACCATGTTATTTTATAACGAACAAATTATAGTTAAACAAATAATGATAATATAAGAATATAAAACTAGAAATCGTGTTTTGACCTTAACGATTATCCTGGCCAACCACTGTACGTGAAAGTGTGTACGACAGCCTTGCCAGCTGCTGGTACCCAGAAGTCAGCTATAATTATTACAACGTCATTTCGCCTGCATTTTGTCTCTTTGTCGAAGGCACCTGGTTGAAATTGAGCAGGCAGCGCATAGAGTTTACTTATTGCGTTCCACACATTTTGTTAATGTTCTCTTTAAAATTACTCTGTTATTGTTCGTCGATAGATTTTTTCGTTCGATATTTTATTTGAAAACTTTAGTCATCCTGTACAAAAACAGCAAAAAGGGTCCCTGGTTACGCTATTGCTTCTCGTTTAATGTTTCTGGCCGTCCATAAACTATTCATTGCTATGTATCCCACGCAGGAAGTATTTTGTTTTGTTATCGCAAAGACTGGCCTACGGGGTTAGCAGTGAATTTTTGCTGTAACAAAAGTATACATTTGTTTTTCTTTCATGACACAGAAGGAACGCGGCTTATAACATATCGCCTTAGTGTTCCTTGACTTGTATATGGGTTCATTGTCCTAAAATGTATTTGTATAAAATGGCTACTGTAAGTTTATTACTAAATGACACACCGTGTCCGAATTAGCGGCTGAGGCTACGGCTTGATCGTCACGCTAACACGCGTTGAAGCATAGGATACACACAGTAACACCTTTAGTAGCAGCCGTAGCCACAGCCGTCATTTTGGAACGGCTCCAGTTTAGCGTCAGCGTTCGCATACAATGTTTGCCTGCGAGGAAAAGGTTCGCTATTCAAAGAACCATTATCTTTTTGTAGTTGTCGACAACCCCCACCCCCCCCCCAAAGCCCGCCCCTGCAAGCCACCATTTTCTGAGACAACTAATACTTCTTACAATATAAGAATATGACATCGGCGTGTTGTGACTGAGCGGTCAAGCGCACTGGACTCAAACTCTGGTGTTTCTGATCAGCAGAGTGTGGATTCGAGTCATGACACTTGAGTCCTTATGCAACACAACCTTATTATACGCACGTATAAAGAACCCAGTAGATTTATCGCTAAGGGAAGGGGTTTGCCCCGGTGTTTTCTGCCATAGTTGGTTGTAGATTGAGCCACCTTTTGAACAATTAATTCCATTTCAAAATGATTTATTAAAACAACATAAATAGCGGGCAAAAGTTGAATTGCTCATGACATACAATTAGAAGCAGCAATAAGAAAATATACAGAAACACATCAATGTAAATTAAAAAAAAAAAACATTAAAAATAAAATAGAGAATACACTAAAAATGACTTTAAATACAATTAAGAATAAAACAGATCAACATTGACACTAAAAGCATTAAATGAAAAAACATACCTTGTAAAAAATATATATTGAGTGCCCTCGGGGTTATAAAGCGTTACATTAGAAGTGCGTTTTATTATTGTTGTATTACTGTAAGAAGAACTAAATTGTTTTCTGGTAATAATCTGTTAGACACCTGCTTCCCTCAGTAACAGACACCGTTAAATTGTTGTCATCATGCACTTTAATCTCCGGATACAAAATTGCTTTACTTCAACAGTTCCACTCGTGATCCATACCCGTCTTTTACTTCATGTCCATATGGGGAAAAAAAGTAATTGTCACCATTTTCTTAGACGATCCAAATACTATTTTCCAAGCGGCAGCTACGGAGACCGGGGACTTCACTTTGAGAAAGCAAACTCTCCCCTACCCCCTCCCCACGGCGGAACCACGACAACTGCGAAACACTCTAAAGAAATTCGTTATGATGGCTCTACCGTATTCAATTAAAGCAAATTCACACATACACAACCGGCTTGGATTTCGTCCACTGGCAAACCCCGAGTTCAGATTTCCCAAAAGAGCTGTACTTGTTAGCCGCAGTGTTATTATAAGGTTAACACCACACGCGACGTATATACTTCCTCCTGAAGCTGTAGTGTAATGAATGTATTAAGTTACGGGGAACTTTCGGGGGCTGTTCAAACATCCCAAGAAACACCATCAACCAAATCGTGTTTCTTTTCCAACGAAATTGGTTTTGTTGGGATTTATAGGAGCTTGTGAATTGATGAGACAATCCCTTTACTTTCTGTCATCATCAGAAGTACAAGATGGTTCACTTTTTTTACAGCTTGCATTTTTGGGTGTCGTGAGTGACAGAGATCACACGTCAGATTTCAACCGTTTGTTCAGTTGAAGTATACAAGTTTGTTATGGCACGTTTTTTAACGATGCTATCACATTGCAATTTTCATGAACAGGGTTTAATCCTTCAAAGCATCAATTTTTACCCAAGGTATAGATATAAATGTCTAAAAAGTCTGGGCTATTTCCAGCCAGATGAGCCGCATGCACACCCTTTGACAGATCCCTGGAATCCTTCTCATATCTCGTTAGGCCTCCCCCAGGCTCCCCTGTTCAATGTTGGCACTCAATGCGTGGTCTGCGCTCCAGTCGGGGATAAAACAACTTTGAATTGGGAGAAGGGGAAAATGGAAGTGGATGGGGTTGGAGGGTATATTTTATTGGCACATGGCCCAAGCATTTTGACCAAGATTGTAGCTTTAAAAAACGTGTGCCTAAAAATGCTTCAAAGTTGAGGTTTTTATCATATTTTTTAAGCATAATATTGAACACGTTCATGGAATTTGCAACATGAAGTTTTATCTGTTGAGGGTTTTAACCCACGAAGTTTTCCTCCTGCACAATTTAATCTCTGTGAGGCTGAGTCAGACCTTTTTTGTATCGAGAATATGTATTAATTATTGTAATTGCAGACGAGAAACGTGACCGAGATTGTGATTGCGGGATGTAGGTGGAATCTCTTGTGTTCAAGAAATAATCTTTCATTGTACCTTTTAGAAAATTTCATTCCTTTAAGTGCGACAAGTGATGTAACTTCGGAAGCCCATTTGAAATGCGTACACGCACTATTTTTTTCCGTTGGGAGTTGTGCCCAGCCAATTTCATCAAAAAATACGCGGTCGCCTTTATGATGAAAAAAATAATAATAGAATGCAGAATTATTGAGAATTCGGAGAGATTAGTTTGTTTCAGTCTGAAATACTGTCAGTCAAATTAAAGTGGACACAACTACCATAATCACCACTGCGTAGGTTTGTTCAATGTTAACGTGCACAAGAAAGCCTGACAAAACACAAACCGTCTTTAGTTATTTTCATTAAAAATGTAACCTCAAAGAATAGGATTCGGATCAAGGTTCTGGTTCTGGTTCTGGTTAGGGTTAGGGTTAGGGTTAGGGTTAAGGTTAAGGTTAAGGTTAGGGTTAGGGTTGGGGTTAGGGTTAGGGTTAGGGTTAGGGTTAGGGTTAGGGTTAGGGGTTGGGGTTGGGGTTGGGGTTGGGGTTGGGGTTGGGGTTAGGGTTAGGGTTAGGGTTAGGGTTAGGGTTAGGGTTAGGGTTAAGGGTTAGGGTTAGGGTTAGGGTTAGGGTTAGGGTTAGGGTTAGGGTTAGGTTTAGGTTTAGGTTTAGGTTTAGGTTTAGGTTTAGGGTTAGGGTTAGGGTTAGGGTTAGGGTTAGGGTTAGGGTTAGGGTTAGTGTTAGGGTTAGTGTTAGGGTTAGTGTTAGTGTTAGGGTTAGGTTTAGGGTTAGGGTT
>OU452233.1:16019677-16029486 GCA_911728455.2 Marthasterias glacialis | reverse complement strand
GCTGCTGTGTGTTTTGTCTCGCCTGTTCAGTAAACCACTCCGTATCAGCATTCTCATTCACAGATTGATACTTTAAAGCCAGACTTTGTTTTGTTTTCTTCTTCTTCGTCTTTTTTTTTCTTCTTCTCCTTTTTCATTATTTATTTGTGTATTCATTTATTGATTTATATATGTATTTGTTTGTTTTGTTGTAATTCAGGATGTGACATTTATTTTTATTATTGTTATTATTATTATTATTATTAATTTCTGGTAATGAATCCGAGGATGCCTCAAAGGCGAACTTAATCTCTGTAGCTCGGAAGCCTGAGGAAACCTGTAAATAGGATGCTTGCTCTCTGAACGAGACACACCAGGGTAAATCCCTACCCTTTCACGATAAGTGTTCGGGTTCTTTTACTTGCACTACCCATCCTATAGTACACGGGACCTATGGCTTAATGTCCCATCCGAAGGATAAAGAAATTATGGAAAAGTGTCTTGCTCAAGGACACAAGTGTCGCGACTGGCCAGGCTGGGACTCGAACCTAACTAAATCCCCTAATGGTATTGTGACAGATGTATATAGCAAACCCACTGACACCCATCAATATCTTCTCTCCAATAGCTGTCACCCTAGCCATTGCAAGGAGGCAGTTGCCTACAGTCAAGCCTTACGTATAAGACGAATCTGCTCCACAGATACTCTATACAAAAGGCGTTCATCTGACCTAAGGCACCACCTTATTTCTAGGGGCCATAGCAAATGAAGGGTTCAACTTGCCATCAACAGAGCTTTTGGCATACCCCGCCATACTCTGTTGACCAACACGGGCACCAAGAGAACCCCGACCAATAGAGTTGCTCTGGTCACAACTTTCCACCCTATGTTACCCAAGTTGTCATCTATAATCAATGACAACATGCCAATTCTCCACTCCTCCAACAGGTTGCGCTCAGCAATTTCTGAGCGCCCCATGGTGGCCTTCCGTCGCCCTAAGAGCCTAGGTGACATTCTAGTTAGAGCAAAACTCCCCCCAGGTACAGGCCAAACTCCCTCCCCACAAGACATACAGGGTTGTCACCACTGCACCCGCTCTAAGTGCAAGACTTGTATGTATATCAAACCCACTGTACAGGTTAAAAGCCACAGCACTGGCTTTACCTACAAAATCAAGACCAACTCCCAATGCCAAACCCCAAATGTCATTTATGTCATATCATGTAAGAGATGTGGAGTACAGTATGTGGGAGAGACAAAGACCAAACTCAGTCTTCGCTTTGCGAATCATGTCTCCTCCATAAAGACCAAAAAACTGTACCCAGTATCTATCCACTTCAATAGCCATAATCATAGTGTTAAAGATGTGGAATTAACTGTCATTGAGGCCTGCAACGGCGACGATTCACATCGTAAACTCAGAGAATCCCACTGGATTCACAAACTCCGAACAATCCAACCATTCGGATTAAACATAAACACAGGTGTTAAATAATTCCTCTTGGCAAATAACTACTATATTTCCATGCTTTTACATTTTCAATATAGTACTCTCATTATAGCCCCCTCTCTATTATTCAATGTTTACACTTCTACTGCTTTATTTAGGGAGATTACCCTTAATCACCTCCCTCATCTGAGTAGATAATCCTGTCCTTTCATGTCAGCCGCATTACCCACCATGCAGCTTTCCTCCTTTGTTCACTAATCTCCTTTTCGTACTAACCGACCACTGGACATCCTAAGGTCCACACTGCTGTATTTTGATTGGTCATCAACAATCTCTTTGTCTGTATTTAATTAACTTTGACTGGTTATCTTTTTCCCGCCTATTTTGGATACTCTCCATCTATTTTAATCCCAAGGTTTTTCTATAAATGGATCTGTTTTTATGTTTGTGCTTGCTTTTGCCTCTGACGAAGGTTCGGTTTGGATCGAAAGCTAAGGCCATCAACCCATCAAGGGGAAGAAGTAGGAAAATTGAAATTGAAAAGCCCGCGAAAAAGTTATTTAGAAACTCTAATCGTTATTATCTCGGAACCTTGTTTTCCTTCTGTGTGAGCGGATACGTCACTTCATGAAAACGGGGACGACATATAAAAAGTGAGGATCGAAAATGCCTGTGTCCTGAATGAGCATTTCGAGGCCCGAAAATGGTCACGATTATATCCAATATCACCTTAAAATACACAATTTCCGGTTTGAAGTCAGTGCCATTATTTCCCGTTCAAATTGACAGTCATTTTAGTTTGTCTACGGACATCTCAAACTGTCGCAATAATATTCCATTCTCTGTGTAGTGAAGCTAAACATGTTGGTCGTAATTTGTTGGCGGTATTGCCTTTTTCTTTTATCTCATTGAACGCTGTATGTGATTGATTGAGACAGTTTGCAAATAGAGCTATCGTTAATTATAACTCGGCGATGCCACCGTTCTTGTTGACGCATCACTTAAAATTGGAAATACATTCTATACCCAATATCCTATCAAATTGGCTCTTTCCTGATTATGTTTTTTAATTTTTCATTTAGATATATATATTTTTTATGCCTGTTTGTTTGGCCAATCCACTTGATTGGTGGGAACACGTTTTTTTTTTTTTTTTTTTTTTTTTTTTTTCAAGGTAAAAAACGAGTCGTTAAAAAAAAGATGAAACAATTGAAATCTGAGAGATCCCTTATTACAAAGGGCATCGATGACAATCCTTATTAACGGCCGTCTGGACTGTTTCATGCTTTCAAAGGCCTCGGAAGTCACTGTGATGGCTAGTAGAAATTGCTCAGAAATTAAAATATACGCACGTACAACGAAGGTGCACAAAATCCTCGGCAAATCCTCAAAACCAATTTCCGCTGTCTCAACATGACCACCCGGTTTAATGACATGTTCACAGGATGTTTGTGTGGTAATTAACGGTTCCGATATAGTAGTCGGAACTGCTATTGCTTTCGTCAAGATTTTGGGGATTCTTCTGTTCTCCTCTCCTCCTCCTCCCCTCCTCCTCCTCCTCCTCCTCCACCTCCTTTTCCTCCTCCTCCTACTCCTCTCCCTCCTCCTCCTCCTCCTCCTCCTCCTGAGGAGGACATTTGGTTTACAGGCGTCAATCCACTTTGACCTTTACTTCTGCTCGAAACAGGAAGCTGACGGTAAGTAATAACGCTAGAGCTGCCTTTTCCCAACCCGTTTGATACCTCAGTCGTTAACCTCGATCCCTTTGGGCGCAAACACGCTTTATTGAGATTTTGCCTACACACGGAGGAATGATGACCATCTCCTGTGATGATGATATAGTCTAGTGTTGTTGTAGGGAAATTACGATGTTATCCATAGGTTCCCTCTTCAGTTAAGTCTAGTTTTTGTCTTCGACATCCTGTCGAGTCTATTTATAGGTAACATATTGACCGATCAAGCTTCTTGAGTTGATCTTAAAAGGTTCATACATCAGTAGATATGAATAACTACTAAAAGCATTATGCAATATCGTTATTGATATTGATAATTAGAAAGTTTACAGATTATTTATTTTTATTTATTTAAAAAGTCTGGTCGTGAAGCCAATGATTCTCAAAAGAAATGGTGTCGAAATTAACGAAGTGTCGAAGCTATCGAAACAGCATTTTGAAGAACCCTAATTTTTTGTGGTCACCGCAATCGAAATACGCATAATATAAACGTTTATAAAATCCCCGAATAAGGGGAAAGAAAAAACAAATAGAAAAAAATCCTAGTGACCATTCGTACAGGTCGAGTATATTTCAATCTTCGAATCTCACCAATGTGAGTCCTGGTTAGGGCTATATGTAAGTAGCGTTGTGCGCTGGGTGCTCTCCTGTGTGTCACAAGGGTTTTGCTATAGGCCATCCGGTTTTCCTCCCTCCGGAAAAACCAAACACTCTCGATCTCAGGCTGTGTTCCGTGGTCATAATTGGTTGGTCTGGCTGGCTGCGGAAGGCGCCCTTGAATGCATGCTGCTCGGACACGTGTAGCCGTGTCCTTCGCAATTCAGCTTCTCAGCTGCCAGTAAGGTTGATTAGCCTTCCAATTTATTATTAATATTATTATTATTATTATTATTATTATTATTATTATTATTATTATTATTATTATTATTATTATTATTATTATTATTATTATTATTATTATTATTATTATTATTATTATTATTATTATTATTATTATTATTATTATTATCATCATCATCATCATCATCATCATCATCATCATCATCATCATTATTATTATTATTATTATTATTATTATTATTATTATTATTATTATTATTATTATTATTATTATTATTATTATTATTATTATTATTATTATTATTATTATTATTATTATTATTATTATTATTATTATTATTATTATTATTATTATTATTATTATTATTATTCATATTATTATGTAGCAGCAACAACAACAACAACAACAACAACAACAACAACAACAACAACAACAACAACAACAACAACAACGACAACAACAACAACAGCAGCAACAACAACAACAACAACAACAACAACAACAACAACAACAACAACAACAACAACAACAACAACAGCAGCAGCAACAACAACAACAACAACAACAGCAAAGACCACAGGGTAAAAATACCAAATACGTACTTAAAATCATCTTTCTTGTTGCCACAACTGACGTTTTTAACGCTCAATTTCATAGTCCTCCTCCAAATCCTTTAAAACCAGTCAATTTATTTCCACGGTTGAACACATCTTAATTGATTCCAATTCTAAAATGCGATGCGCCATTCACTTTTCTCTTTGACAAGCTTCTTTTTTTTGCTTTGACAGTGGGAGCCCTTTAAGTTTTTAAAGGCCGCACTTAACTTTCACTTTAGCACGTACTACTTACGCCCTGCAAGAGGCATGCAAACTCAGTCAAATCCCGTGTAGAGCTGGCGAGGATTCGAAATACGAGATTTCCTTTTAAACTTGACCTAGTTCTGATTCGAGTTTCGATGGGGTCCCACAACTGGCTGTCCCTGAAGGCTGTGCTTATAAGCAGCAGTTGTTGTGTTGGATTGGATGTGATTGACAAGAGTGATATGTACTTATGAATGCTTTCATTTTAATTTATTCGAATTTTTTTACCTTTATTTTTATTTTTTTTATTATTTTGTTTGTTGATATTCTTGCCGGTACAAGATTCTAAGTAACACTTGTTTTAAATATTGTTAAATTTGTTTATTTGGTTTTTCTGTTAGCATTGTTAACATTGTTTTTTTTTTATTGTCATAATTACAAAGCTCTTTCAACCGGTGTTTCTTGGCCTAATAGTGTACGTTTTGGGGGTTTGTCAGGCTTTGTCCCATATCCGTAGATCTCTCGAGTCTTTAGGACCCCTGCTGAATCGGAGTGGTTTTAAGTGCTTCAGCCATAGCACTGTTCACCTTCAATGCCAAATCATAAACTGTTCTTGCCCAAGATATGGTTCTTCCATATATGGTTACCATGGAGGGTCATACCTTTACATACGTTCCTCTATCGACGACATTGAAGCGTTTAAGTTTAACCCACGCATATATAGTTCCCCTGGTCTACCACATAACAAAAAAATGTATCACCTGTAAAACAAGCTGTCAACAATATTGGTCTCTAGGTCTTGACCCATTAAAGTCTTTTAATCGGCCCACACACCCCCTTCGGGGGTATGCGATGATAAGAAATATTCCCATCTAAACTGCCCTGAAGAATAACATCAAGGAAAGGTAGACGGATTTTGTCCGGGCGAGCGATTAAAAAGTCGCCGTCCACTCAGTGCCTGTCGTGCCGAACTCAGTTCAGTCAAATTGCTACATCAGAGTCAGTTGCCGAAAATCGGTGCCCTAAAGTTACTTTGCCGGATGCGCACTTCATACCGTAATTAGATCGCAGTTCCACATACATCAGAAATGGTGTTTCTTCGGGCAATTTCTTTATATTGCTTCGATGATAGTTCCTTGGAAATTCATAGAATTGTGCGTCACATACTGTCCTTTGATAACTGAGCGGAACTTACACTCACCAGTTTCTTTATATCTAAGACATAATCCCTGTGAGCAAGTCTTGTTTTTCTAAAGAAAGTGTTGCTTAATCTTCTCACTTCTCTGTTCAGTGGCGCAGCCAGAAGGGGGCGGGGGTGGGAGCCCCCCCCCCCACCCCGCTCAGAACTATTGCACCCCCCCCCCCCGAGATCGAAAAAAAATCACCAAATGTGAGGTTCGATACATTAAAGATGTACGATCCGCGCTCCTGTGATTTTTACTCGAAAATGAATTGATTCCAGCGAACGAAATTTAAAACCATGTTATTTTATAACGAACAAATTATAGCAAAACAAATAAAGATAATATAAGAATATAAAACTAGAAATCGTGTTTTGACCTTAACGATTATCCTGGCAAACCACTGTACGTGAAAGTGTGTACGACGGCCTTGCCAGCTGCTGGTACCCAGAAGTCAGCTGTATTACAACGTCATTTCATCTGCATTTTGTCACTTTGTCGAAAGGCACCTGGTTGAAATTGAGCAGGCAGCGCATAGAGTTTACTTATTGCGTTCCACACATTTTGTTAATGTTCTCTTTAAAATTACTCTGTTATTGTTCGTCGATAGATTTTTCCGTTCGATATTTTATTTGAAAACTTTAGTCATCCTGTACAAAAACAGCAAAAAGGGTCCCTGGTTACGCCATTGCTTCTCGTTTAATGTTTCTAGCCGTCCATAAACTATTCATCGCTATGTATCCCACGCAGGAAGTATTTTGTTTTGTTATTGCAAAGACTGGCCTACGGGGTTAGCAGTGAAATTTTGCTGTAACAAAAGTATACATTTGTTTTTCTTTCATGACACAGAAGGAACGCGGCTTATAACATATCGCCTTAGTGTTCCTTGACTCGTATATGAGTTCATTGTCCTAAAATGTATTTGTATAAAATGGCTACTGTAAGTTTATTACTAATTGACACACCGTGTCCGAATTAGCGGCTGAGGCTACGGCTTGATCGTCACGCTAACACGCGTTGAAGCATAGGATACACACAGTAACACCTTTAGTAGCAGCCGTAGACACAGCCGTCATTTTGGAACGGCTCCAGTTTTGCGTCAGCGTTCGCATACAATGTTTGCCTCCGAGAAAAAGGTTCGCTATTCAAAGAACCATTATCTTTTTGTAGTTGTCGACACCCCCCCCCCCCCACCAAGCCCGCCCCTGCAAGCCACCATTTTCTGAGATAACTAATACTTCTTACAATATAAGAATATGACATCGGCGTGAATATCGGCGTGTTGTGACTGAGCAGTAAAGCGCACTGGACTCAAACTCTGGTGTTTCTGATCAGCAGAGTGGGGATTCGAGTCATGACACTTGAGTCCTTATGCAACACAACCTTATTATACGCACGTATAAAGAACCCAGTAGATTTATCGCTAAGGGAAGGGGTTCGCCCCGGTGTTTTCTGCCATAGTTGGTTGTAGATTGAGCCACCTTTTGAACAATTAATTCCATTTCAAAATGATTTATTAAAACAACATAAATAGCGGGCAAAAGTTGAATTGCTCATGACATACAATTAGAAGCAGCAATAAGAAAATATACAGAAACACATCAATGTAAATTTAAAAAAAAAAACATTAAAAATAAAATAGAGAATACACTAAAAATGACTTTAAATACAATTAAGAATAAAACAGATCAACATTGACACTAAAAGCATTAAATGAAAAAACATACCTTGTAAAAAAATATATATTGAGTGCCCTCGGGGTTATAAAGCGTTACATTAGAAGTGCGTTTTATTATTATTGTATTACTGTAAGAAGAACTAAATTATTTTCTGGTAATAATCTGTTAGACACCTCCTTCCCTCAGTAACAGACACCGTTAAATTGTTGTCATCATGCACTTTAATCTCCGGATACAAAATTGCTTTACTTCAACAGTTCCACTCGTGATCCATACCCGTCTTTTACTTCATGTCCATATGGGGGGAAAAAGTAATTGTCACCATTTTCTTAGACGATCCAAATACTATTTTCCAAGCGGCAGCAACGGAGACCGGGGACTTCACTTTGAGAAAGCAAACTCTCCCCCACCCCCTCCCCACGGCGGAACCACGACAACTGCGAAACACTCTAAAGAAATTCGTTATGATGGCTCTACCGTATTCAATTAAAGCAAATTCACACATACACAACCGGCTTGGATTTCGTCCACTGGCAAACCCCGAGTTCAGATTTCCCAAAAGAGCTGTACTTGTTAGCCGCAGTGTTATTATAAGGTTAACACCACACGCGACGTATATACTTCCTCCTGAAGCTGTAGTGTAATGAATGTATTAAGTTACGGGGAACTTTCGGGGGCTGTTCAAACATCCCAAGAAACACCATCAACCAAATCGTGTTTCTTTTCCAACGAAATTGGTTTTGTTGGGATTTATAGGAGCTTGCGAATTGATGAGACAATCCCTTTACTTTCTGTCATCAGAAGTACAAGATGGTTCACTTTTTTTACAGCTTGCATTTTGGGTGTCGTGAGTGACAGAGATCACACGTCAGATTTCAACCGTTTGTTCAGTTGAAGTATACAAGTTTGTTATGTCACGTTTTTTTAACGATGCTATCACATTGCAATTTTCATGAACAGGGTTTAATCCTTCAAAGCATCAACTTTTACCCGAGGTATAGATATAAACGTCTAAAAAGTCTGGGCTATTTCCAGCCAGATGAGCCGCATGCACACCCTTTGACAGATCCCTGCAATCCTTCTCATATCTAATTAGGCGTCCCCCAGGCTCCCCCGTTCAATGTTGGCACTCAATGCGTGGTCTGCGCTCCAGTCGGGGATAAAACAACATTGAACTGGAAGAAGGGGGAAATAGAAGTGGATGGGGTTGGAGGGTATATTTTATTGGCACATGGCTCAAGCATTTTGACCAAGATTGTAGCTTTAAAAAACGTGTGCCTAAAAATGCTTCAAAGTTAAAGTTTTTATCATATTTTTTAAGCATAATATTGAACACGTTCAAGGAATTTGCAACATGAAGTTTTATCTGTTGAGGGTTTAACCCACGAAGTTTTCCTCCTACACAATTTAATCTCTGTGAGGCTGAGTCAGACCCTTTTTTTGTATCGAGAATATGTATTAATTATTGTAATTGCAGACGAGAAACGTGACCGAGATTGTGATTGCGGGATGTAGGTGAAATCTCTTGTGTTCAAGAAATAATCTTTCATTGTACCTTTTAGAAAATTTCATTCCTTTAAGTGCGACAAGTGATGTAACTTCGGAAGCCCATTTGAAATGCGTACACGCACTATTTTTTTCCGTTGGGAGTTGTGCCCAGCCAATTTCATCAAAAATACGTGGTCGCCTTTATGACGAAAAAAATAATAATAGAATGCAGAATTATTGAGAATTCGGAGAGATTAGTTTGTTTCAGTCTGAAATACTGTCAGTCAAATTAAAGAGGACACAACTACCATTAACTCACCATTGCGTAGGTTTGTTCAATGTTAACGCGCCCAAGAAGCCCTGACAAAATACAAACCGTCTTTAGTTATTTTCATTAAAAATTTAACCTCAAAGATTAGGATTCGGATCAAGGTTCTGGTTCTGGTTAGGGTTAGGGTTAGGGAAGGGTTAAGGTTAGGGTTAGGGTTAGGGTTAGGGTTCGGGTTAGGGTTAGGGTTTGGGTTAGGGACAGGGTTAGTGTTAGGGTTACGGTCAGGATTAGGGATGGGGTTGGGGTTGGGCTAGGGTTGGGGTCGGGGTTGGGGTTAGGGTTAGGGGTTAGGGCTATGGTTAGTGTTTAGATTAGGGTTAGCGATA
>OU452233.1:15949677-16017177 GCA_911728455.2 Marthasterias glacialis | reverse complement strand
CATAATATTGCTAGCCTAAAAAAAATATCAAGCCACCCGTTAATCTGAACCCTTTTCTTTTTTACCAACAGCATTGCAGCAATACACGTGTAAGATAGTCCTTAAAATAATATTATACAAACTTCGCGCAAATCATGTTTGCTTTATTTTCCAACGTGCATGACTCCTCGCCAGCTGTGACTATATTTTGAATACCAGATAGTTCTAATTCAAAATTTGATAGACGTATTTGATCAAAGCATCTGGCTGTGCAGGTACCCGAATGACTATTCACGTTTTGCACTTGTCACTTTGTCTCGTGTTTATTAAACGATGCACGATGAACTCGGCCAACAACTTTCCTCAGATTTGTTTACTTAGGATAGTACGTGTAGAATGACTCTCAATGGTCATGATGCTCTACACGTGCATCTTTGAATTAAAGTTGACCCAGTGAAGGGTCAGCGTGGGCCATTCCCCTTTCCCCGGTCAGCGTGACCCATTAAAAAGGATCAACGTGACCCGCGGAATCTCAATCCAAACACAAATCTCTGACCTGGAATCCTGCTCAATGCAGCACAAAAATAGCGTTGACTCAGAATTGGTCAGCGTCCAATGGTTTCGTGTTATTCCGGAAATGATAGTCACTGTGAGCACGGTGACCCATTCCTAGTCAGCTTGATTCATTACGAGTTAAAGTAACAAATCATTCCTATTTCTAAATTTCTGTTTACATTTTTTTGTATTATGGGTATTAAATACTCCGTCAAACAAGTCTTCTGTAAAATTAAAGTTACACTATGGAATACCTTTCAGCATTAGCGCATACGCACAAGCGCCATCTTAAATATATGCCCCGATGCATCTTGGGAAACCGAGTACAGCTAAACAACTAATACAAATTCAAGTTGCCAAGATGGACGTCGCGCTGTAGTTTACATGTTATTAAGCCAGGTGTTACGCGTTGTGCACCGCGTTGCTTCAAAATCAGCGTGCCATGATGGTTGTTTGGACTTAGATTTCAACCTTAATCATTTACGCGCCGATCACTTCTGGTCATGCACACCCTGGGACATGCATAGAGGCTATTACAGTTGAACTTTTCCCATCGCAGCTTTTTCTAAATGGTCAACTATTTAAATACTGACCGATTGTTTCCATAATATAGAACACATTAAACAAACAAACATAAAATGCCTTTCGGATTGTTGAAGACAAGTGTAAACTATAAATTACACAAACATTACAAAAAACACAAATTGCAATAATTCTAACAATACAGAATAATTAGCCTAATAAGACAGCAAATAAGACATGCGACTGCAACACAGGAAATTGTGGGTTCGAATCTGAAATGTGCAATGGCGTAGCCAGTGTTTTTCCCTACTGGGAGGGGAGGTGGTACCAGGGTGAGGGAATGTTTTTTCAGTGAGGGGGCAGGACCATTTTTGTAACGCACTACGTGTAATTATATGTTTTCGTGTGTGGGGGAGGCACGCGTGCCCCAGCGCTCCCTGTGCCCCCAGCCCTCCCCGCCCCCACCGTGGCTACGCCGCTTCACTGTATCACGGTTTGAATAGTGTTTCAAATTAGTTACCTATATTTGGCGACGGGTTTGTACATTTTACTCCGCATGACAACGGCGAAAGAATTCAAACACTTTTGAAAAGTTCAAATAATCATGAGCCACTTTGGGTGGAAATTAACAATTAATCGTTTTCATTTCATCCCATTTTCTTCTTTTTCCTGCATTTCCCAATTAATTCCTTTTTATAAACTTACAAATCATACCTCTGGGTCCAAACAAGTCGTGTGAAAGTATTTTTCTGTTTAAATTTAAATGTACTTTTAATGAATCTCCTTAATTTACACTTGAACAAATCAAGATATAGACAGTCGTTTTTCCCTTCAAAATTAATAGATCAAAGGAAATGTATCTGAATTCCAAAGACATTCTGTTCAACACATTTTTACATAGATAAGGTCTAGACCAGGATTCGAACCAACACCCTGATGACCCAGGGGTCCGATCTTCTAGACTGCTTCATCACATGTACATGGAATCACATCATTATTAATAAAACCCATAATGGTTCTGAACACATAGCATAGTAAGGTAATGGTTGCAAACAAATATAAGCAACACCACATTCGACACGGTTTCGACAGGAATGATACACATTCTAAATAAAGTACATTTGGTCAGGGCCTATTGTTATACCAGTCACAAGCATTTAGATTGAAAATCACCAACGTATATTCCTAATCGCCAAAATTAAAAACTCTCCCCTCCAACTTTTCTTATTCCGTCTTCACCTCTGGCATCCCAGCAGGCGTGGCTCCAACTACTTGTACTCCATATGTTCTGTCAGAGTCTTGTATGGCGTAAACATCTGACTTCATTTTAACAGCCATTTCTCTAGTCTCGATGCGGTCTGATCCCCACGCCTCCTTTGACGAGAGCAAACCCTCTACGGATGGTGAAATATAAAGTTTCCAGCAAAACATAAACGAACTGAAGAAATACCATCTTCAAATCTTAAGAGAAAGTAGGCCATTAGGCTACAACAAGAACAACTGCAAGAACAAGAACAAGAACAACACCAAAAACAACAACAACAACAACAACAAAGCAACAACGGCAGCTGCAACATCAACAACAGCAAAACAGCAACAAAAACAACAACAACAGCAGCAACAACAACATCAACAGCATCATCCACAATAGCAATAGCAAAAGCAGCATAAACAGAAGCAGTAGCAGCAACAACAACAGCAAAAAAAAAACAGAAAAAAAACGAGAGAGGTATTTGTTCTGTCGTTAATTTTGTCCATACGCGTAACATACGGTAGTCGAAGTAAGCAACGGTTTTGTGTGGATTTTTTTTCTGTGAATGTAAAATTATTTCAACCGGAAACGCTTCCATAGAGGATTCTGATACTTCATACTAGTTTATCTATAAATATATAAAATATATATTTGTAATAAAAGCCAAGCCCGTACTTTGTCTTCAATCAATTTAGTATATATATATCAAGTATGCTTGGACTTTCCTTCGCCCTTAACTCACGCAAAGGTTCCTTATTATTACAAGGCCCTTCGAATGAGAAAAAAAATGTGGCCATTTATACCTCCTAGAAACTTACTGCTTGATTCTCTCTTCTTCAGGCGCAGCGGTGCCAAGTCCCGCGTGGAAATAAATAATAAACATCAACGTCAAATCAAAACGTTAAATAAATAATCTCGGAGAACAGATCAATTACATGGTCATCGTTCAGTCGCAGAAAATCGACCTGGTCTTCGGTCCAAGCTGTGTTCAGTTGAGTTCAGTTCACGTTGATTTCAAATACTGTATATTATGTACAAACTCATAAATGCAAATCAGCAGAAAAATCACATAATGAACAACAGTCACAGTGAACACATTACCAGAACAGCAATCAATAGGCAAGGGAAACATAGCATGGGGGCACGTTCAATAGGCTGAAGCTTGTGGCGAAGATGACCTTCATCAAAAATGTAATGAAGGGGGGGGGGGATATAAGCGATAATACGAACGATAATTAGGAAAACGGAAACAACGAACGGATTTCAACCAAGTGGTCGGAATCAATGTATACAATATGGTGAAAAGGGACCACCGTCTGTTGAAAACGACAGCAAAAGGTTAGGACGTGGTAATAAACCCTTGCTATAAATGATTACGGAATACAAAAGAAAGCATGGCATGATAGCAACGCAAACTGAACATAATTCAGGTGAGTCTTAGCAACACGACTGACCAGACTATGTGATAGTCGGTTGGTTTTGTGTACTATTGGACATAAATGCATCATCCCTGATCGTCACCATTGAGGCCAAAATAGCTTCCGAGGTATAAGTTAGTGTTGAAAGTGGAAGTTGTTCCCAAAGACATAGACCGAAACAGTTTTAAAAAGGGGGAAAAAGGAGAACAAATTAGATTCAATTTGAAACATCGCTAAATGCACGTATACCAAATCTTCTGAGAAATAATTTCGTGCGAAATACTCTTAAAGTCCAGGATATATACGTTTTTGAAAAGTTAATGGTATGCTTTAAATATCGACTGCCACAAGAGATACAGTTCAACACTTTACCACGTCCAAAAATGCAAAAGAAATCAGATTTGTTAAAGACATAAGATTTGGCTGCTCTTTTCAAAGTTTCCCACGCAGAAATATACTTGTGTTAAATGTTTCATTACAGCCTTGAGGACGATCAGAGCATACTGATCGAAGCGTCGCGTCGTTACACCACCGGTTCTTCTCAGATATTACCGAAGTATCTGTCTCTAAAATAAATCTCGAAGAAAAAGGCATGATATTCTGTTTTATTTTTAAATGTAATTGCGAAGAATTTATTTCAATAAAGTAAACTTAATACCGATTTTAAAAGGCATTTCCGGAAAGTTTGTTCTTAATTCGGTTGATTTCAAATCACCTGTGCAGTTAGGTGCGGCTCGTTTCTTTCCGCCTTCTGCGCATGCGTTTCCGATGATGCCGGTCTTGACGTAGAGGGCGCACTCTGAGCCACCATGGTTGGCATAGTCTGCTTCCGGGTCAGTTTGGATGGTTGGACAACGGAGTAATCCGTAGTGGATGATGACACAGTACGACGACCTCGGAGTTTCTTGACAGCTTTCTTGACCTTGTTGATGGTTGATAAAGATATATGAAACAAATTAGTTTTTTTTTTATTTCTTTCAGTCTGTCTACATATCGGGGTGTGCCTGGAAGAAAGTCGTAAGGCTGAACGACCTTTTTGCCGGACACACAAATTACAGCTTTTTGCCCCAGCAGAAGGTCACAAACAATAACATGGCTCTTTGAAAACAACGTAGGGCATAACTGTTGTATATTAGTTGCTAGACTTACACCGCAGACATGTTTTTGCCATTCCTATGCGGAACTTAACTTTCCTGAATGACTTACGACCACACTCAGTTTTCTTGAAACACAATTTTGGATAGTAATTGTTTACGACCTTCTGCTGGTGACACATCCGTTACGACCTTTTCCCGGGCACAAGACGATATGTTCTGCATTATATAAACACCTACTGATTCTAAATTTTTTAGATATCACAGCACACGATAGAAAGATATAAATTTCATTTGTGCATGTGATTCTTCTGGTTAGGCTACCGTGTGTACATAGATAGACCTGCGTCCCATAGCCTTAGATCACGATGATATTTGTACAGGGTCCTCTCTGGGCGGAATTTCATAAGAGCTGACTACCGTTCAGCAAATTTCTGTGCTTGCTATAGTAGATAAAAACATGCGTGAGAAAAACCTCATTTCATGAACGATCAAGAAGATTTGACTATGGAATTGCAACGCTGCGTCACTCATCTGGGCCCAATTTCATGGCTCTGCTTACCGTAGAAATCTACGCTTACGGCGCCCCGAAAAAGCACATAGTTGCATGAGCTTGTTTCTTTGCTTACGGTTATAGCAGTGTTGATGAAACTGAAAACTAAAATGTGCTCAGGATTGCTCCGTAAGCAGTAAACATCTGCTTTTAAGGCGTCATGAAATCGGGCCCCGTGTTCACAAGAGCTGCAACAGCTTCATTCGACCAATCGCAATTAGATTGTATACTATTGTTACTGTTTTTAATTCGTTTGTCACGGGTATAAAGAGCAATATTATTTTTTTTTACGATTATTTTGTTAGCTTGACACCTTTAGTTCATATCGTGGAGTTGATTGAACTATGGGACACGGGCGTAAACTCCCGGACCGAATAAAGACTTTTTTTGACAGACTAGTCATGGGGGTGAGCGATGCGTGTTTTAATTGAAAGTTCCGCCGATTAAAACAAACATTGAGATGGAAATGACATCCGGCTGGAAATTAAAGGTTTTGATCTCCCGTTTTCAAAAACAAATTTTACCGGCGGATTGTGCAATGTCAACATAGCGTTAAGTCTTGATTAATTTTTGGAAGGCGGGGTTGCGAAGAGTAGAAATGTCAACGTACTATTATTGATCCCTGATGAGTACGTCATCGGTAGAGGGCCAGCACAGCCCATCAAAAAAGTAATCGTACTATTTACAGGGATGGTCGCTTTTGCCTAACGCTAGCTTTTGTACGTTGGTATTTGAAAGAGAAAACATGTATCCGTGCGTTTGTTTTTCGTACAAATAACTTAAAATAAAATCCATAGAATTCGGTGGAAACAATATAATAATAACAAAAACATTTCAAAGGAAATGTTGCTGTTTATTTAATTATTTAGGTGTACCTCGTAGTCTCCAACGCAGTGCAAGAGGAAAATGAACACGCCCTAAAGATACAAGGGAAAGAACCAAAAAAAACATGCATTCAATTCACTCTAGGAAAATAATCAAATACTCAGAACAACTTTAAGGGTGAGCAAAGACAATTTTGGACTCGAAACCATGACCTCGGATACCATAACGCTCTACTAAAGCTAACCAGCGCTATGTTGGTGAGTGGTCCTGTGCAATGCCAAACCTCTTTGCTCGCTGGGGGACGAGTTGGAAGCCAAATTATATCTGCAGATATATAATTTTTATGATTTTAAACTTAAAAAGGATCTTTGTTTTGATAACAGTCCTTCAAAAGATAATGTGATTTCTCCACATCAAATAAAGTGTTCGTTTGATGTGTGTACTACAGATAATTGCGCGGTCCAGTCGCATTAATAGATTTGAAGTGGGACGAGTTTACCGAGAGCGGTATGAAACTATCTCGAAGATTTGAGTCTGTGGAAAGAAAAGGAAAGAGTTTTGTATATTTTTTTTTTTTTTTTTTTGTAGTCTCTGAAAACATTTCAAAGTTGTTTGTCTACCTGAGATGAGTTGAAGATGACGAAGAGATATGTGAAGAAGAGGGTTTCGTCAAAGGATGAAAACAACCCGAAGATCCACGTAAATCCAAGGAGGGGCTGAAGCAGTAGCACGGCCCGTATACCAGCCCTGTTTACATCAAAAAAAATATTTAAAAAAAAATATTAATAAAATAAATCCTGAAACTTTACTTGCAGAGAAAACATTCTAGATTTTAAAGATCAGCTTGAACAAAAACAACAACATGTGGCCTTTGCTGGAAATTGCCATCCCAAAAGTTCAATCAAACGTTGAAAACGTTTCTAGATCGTGGATAAAACCGTGACGCATTTTTTTACGTGACGTCCTTAGCGTCAGCTCCATTTCGAAGACCCACGTTGGGGAGGGGGGGGGGTATTTACTTACCTAATCCTTTCCTTCTCGGTCTTGTCCGTATTTGCCTTCAACGTGATGAACACTCGTATGACCATCACAAGAATCAGTGTGTTGACCTGTCAAAAAATACATAAATAAATTAAAAAAAACATAAATCCTACTTTAAAGGGGCTTTGTCCACATGGTTATAGCTGCAAATGGAAAACTCTGTTACTATGCGCGCGTGCGCGCCGGCGGTCACGTCACTTCACCCAGAAGGCACTTTTTTTTTCTTTCTTTTTTTGACCACAAGGGTGCGCGTGTGCATTATCTTTGTGATAATCCGACATGGCCCCTTGAAGTTAGTTTTTTTTTCTTTGTTGCCGTTGTTGTTGTTGTTGTTGTTGTTGTTGTTGTTTGTGTTAATGCTGCTGCTGGTGCTGCTGCTGTTTTGGGTCAAGGGAGAAAATCATGGATTTTCGTCCAACGGTAGCGGTGGAGAAGGGAGGAAGCTTGGGTTTGATATATCCGGTTAAGAATTAAAAGTCAAGAGTCTTTATAAGATTCATGCATTCACCATGATGAGCAAAGAGTATCATAAGTGCCGCGGCCTAGTTGCCCAAGTGCACCCCTTGAGCAAATTACTACCCAAATAGACATTATGCATTGACGTATCACGCCGCAATCTTACAGGTAAAAACGATGATGCAACACTGAAAAACGCAGATATATATGTACGCGCGGCGTAGAGGATAAGATAATGATCATCCTTCTATTGAGCTCTAGCCGAGGGCGCCCTACTCAAATGACGTCATGGGTCTGTTTTACCCAAGCTGGTCCTTTTTTCGAGCGGTACACAATAGCAACGAACATTGTATGCCAATGTACACAAGCACCTCCCACAAAATACAAACTATTTTCAGAAAATTTTCAATTTTCAGTTACATGGCACTGCATAACGGTAAGCACATTTTCGTGCTAGCTATAGCAGAAAACTTTGCTGAAGCGTAAGCGTTTTCACAGGTTAGCAAAAATAAAATAAGAAATAGGCGGCCAGCTTGCGAATTTACCAAGAATTTGCACTGTTACGTGTATCATTCTCATACAGTAAGCACCAGAAGGTTAGCATGCATTTTCGTGTGCTTACGGTTAGCAGCACTATGAAATGAAATTTGCACAGTAAGCAGAAATTCGGTCGTCAAGCAGCTTCATGGTATGGGACACTGGTTATTAGAAGCTAGCACAAAAACAAAACAAAATCAGAAAATTCAACCTCAAGGTTCTAAAAATTCCCAGCGTTTTTTATTTTTCCCCCCAGCTGAATGACCTATACCATTTCAAAGAAAAGTCATTTACTTTATTTTCTTGTAGCCAATAACAGGGAAACATATATTCTTTACATAATTTTCCCTTATTAAGTTGTGAAGAAAATAGACATGCAGTTAGCGACCTTTCTTGTGTTTGTGTGAGGCAGGGGAGCCGATTTCGTCTACGACATTTTAAGATAATGCTGATTGACGCACCTGCGACGCAGCGACCGTATCCCCCGGTGTAAACACCTTTATGTGGTGGACAATTCTTTTTCTGTGTCCCCCCAAAGAAATGAATATTTCTACCGCCCTGGGCGTTTTCGTGGAAACGCATCTGTCATAAGAATTGACTGCCTTCTGGAACCCCTCGATTGAAGCATATAACCTTACCTGGTGTTGACATCGAAATCCGTAATATACGTATCGGATATCGTCAACCTCGATTTGTCATTTTTTTAATTTTTTTGTTTGTTTGTTTTTATCACAACGGTTGTTAACCCCTTCAAACAGTATTTGTTCTAAATCTGTGTTATATCGTTGCTTTCAGGTAAAGTAATTTATATCCGACCATTTAAGTTTTCAACAATCACAAACTATCCCACAGATATATGGATTTTTTTTATCCAGTGAGAGAAGCCGAAACAACATGTTTTTGTCAGGAATTTTCAGCATGAATCATACTTCCTTATTTTGATTGCCACGGTCACAAAGAGCGACGATGGTTTTTGGGGGGTCTTTAAAAAAATGCTCTCACAACTCGACAGTAGTTCAAACAAATCTCTGGTATTAAATGGTATGAATTTTGATGTCGCCCCTCAACGATTTCCAGGCAAGCACTAGCCTGGTTAAGGTCCCCCCCCCAAGATGTTGACAGCTAGTGGGGCGCGATAATACTGTCGCAGACTATCGCATAATCTGATAGACCAGTGATATCTCGCCCCGGGTAAAATACAGCATCGAATCCCGATGAATTCTTGCGTGTTAAAAGGCAGTGTTAAAAGAACAACTCGCGGACTTCTACCCCTGGGGGAACCAGACACTGTGTGTCGTCCCACCGTAGTTGTTGAGATTTCCAAAGAAAATCGATGCAAAAATCTTGAGAAATCTCACACGGTATTTTTGTTGGCTGCCCAGCTACTTAACACTCTTATGTGACACGTTGTCTCGAAGAGGAGCATGAATAAATGCTATCACATCTTTCAAAAGCTCTTGTTAAATAACATAAAAGACAGCTGCAGCGCGGACAACTTCTTGCTTCACTTCATGCGTGCGCTTTCGCTTTCCGGGGGAGACAGAAAACGAATATAAATGTGGGGATTTACATTCACCCTGACAATTACATGTTACATTACGTTACTCATATACACAAAAAGTACTACCTTTTTCTGCCCTAAGGGCGCTCTATATCAATGTGCGTACTCTCTAAAAACTCCTGTGTCAGAATTGACCCGGAGGCCGGGTTCCCGGGGGCGTGGCCCATTTTGGCATATGTATTTATTTATTTTCATTTTCCGTTCAGACACACAAGGCCAGTAAGCCACTCGAGGTAGGCTACTAATCAACTGTTTTTTTTCCAGGGGCCGTTGCCACCTACTCCTGGGGGCTGAAACAGGGTAACCCCCTTTACAATCCGTAAGGAAGTGGGCTTGGGTATCATCCATCAGAAGCCTGGCTGGTAGAGCAGAAGGCTTTACCTCCCCAACTTTTACGGAGCAATTATGGTTAAGTGTCTTGCTCAAGGACACAAGTGTCATGACCGGGACTCGAACCCACACTCCGATGACTCAGCCACCAGAGCTTGAGTCCCACGCACTAACCACTCGGCTACGACACGCCACTCGTGATTAGTTCAGTGCATGTTATTATAAACTCTAAATTCTCCAGGCAAGAATTGACCGTGTCAAAATTACACAGAAATGGGTTAAACTGATGCAGAATCCAATTTATTATTATTTTTTTTTACACGTTTCCGGGTAAGCCTGACTCAGAAATTGGTCAAGCCATCTGGAACCCTGAATCCGGGTCAATTCTTATCTGGGAGTTGTCAGAGTGCACTATGTTCAACTGATGTGTATCTTGAATATATAATTATGTAGCTTAACAGGTCCAACAAAATAGATAACTTTGAAGTTTACAACGACAAGCGAAAACAAAATAGCCGTCGAGTTTAAAAGAAGAGTGGGGGGGGGGGAATGAAGCAGGAAAAAAAATCCATGAAACAGTTAGAAGCACTTACCGCGACGACAACCAGGACTGGAGTTACAAAGGCGTAGATGAGGCCGCCATCCAGCGATAGCCAGCAGCTGCGACGGAATAACACACCATCATAATTTGACAATTTGAAGGGACAAATAAGATCAGTAATCATATCATATAATGTCAAAAATGTCCCGGAGCATCACTTCTGCCAGTTCCTAAGTGTCCCGTTTCGGCGACTTCAATAATTGCAAACGCACGTTGTGTTACGCACAGCCCGAAGCAACTTGTTACACATACGCCATTGCAGTACATGCTCACTTGTTGTTCTGTCCCCGTAAGTTGTGAATTCAACCCAGACATTTAATTGGTATTAAGCCAGAGTGACATGAAATATGTTTTGGTCAATACTTCCCCCTCCAGCCAAGGTATTAAGTGGACCGCAACGAAAACATACGCCAGCGAAACTCCCGTATTTGTGGCTTTTGAGTGTTGAGTGTTCGTGGGATTACAAAATCGGGTGGGCTGCCGCTCTTGGTGGATCGTATCAGTTAACGGAGAGTGAAAGTTCAGAACACTTTTTAAAAAGTTCCGTTATTAAAGTTGTGTTTGAATGTTACACTTACCTGGAGTCTGTGCCGTATCCATCGAATCGGACGCCTAAGGCAATACCAACAATCACCATTGGAATACCTTCCGAAAAGAAAACAGCAGAAGAACGATTTAGAAATGGCACACGCTATTGAAAGGGAGCACTTAGAACTTCGTATTTTGTGAACACAGTCCAGTAAGGTTTGTGGTGGGAAAAAGACGTTTACTACACATCGACGTTTCTATTATGCTCTGGTTGTCTTTAAGCGAAAAGCTGTCATTTTTGTCATTTGAAATTTGTCCCGTTCCTGTTGGTGAGTTATTATTGCTGTCTTTTGAAGTTGTTGTTGTTGTTGTTGTTGTTGTTGTTGCTGTTGTTGTTGTTGTTGTTGTTGTTGTTGTTGTTGTTGTTGTTGTTGTTGTTGTTGTTGTTGTTGTTGTTGTTGTTGCTGTTGTTGTTGTTGTTGTTGGTGTTGTTGCTGTTGTTGTTGTTGTTGTTGTTGTTGTTGTTGTTGTTGTTGTTGTTGTTGTTGTTGTTGTTGTTGTTGTTGTTGTTGTTGTTGTTGTTGTTGTTGTTGTTGTTGTTGTTGTTGTTGTTGTTGTTGTTGTTGTTGTTGTTGTTGTTGTTGTTGTTGTTGTTGTTGTTGTTGTTGTTGTTGTTGTTGTTGTTGCTGTTGCTGCTGCTGTTGATATCGATGTTGATGTTGCTGTTACTGTTGTTGTTCTTGCTCTTGCGGCTGTTGATGCTTTTGTTTTTGTTCTAGTCTTCGCTAAAACTATTTTCAGTGTTTCAAATTTACGGGGGCAGGGTATTGTGACATACTTCAATTCGACTTACCCCATCCTGTGAGTATGTAAATCTTTGTGCTAAGTCCTTTGCCGAAAACAGCCACCGACTTAGTGTAAAGATGCACGCCCTCTATCAGCATCCAAAGGAAAGATGCAGTGAATAGATAGTGAAGGAGAGCGGCGATCGCCTTACACACACCCTGTTGATGTTAATGCATTTATTGTTATCTTTTGTTGCTTTCTGTTATATGTGACTCAGCCTGTGTGAATGAGACACTTTGAGTTAAAAATGTAAATTTCAATTTCATCATGTAGGGCATCTTCCAAGGATTAAAACGACACCACACTGACCTCTACAGAGTTTACGGTTCCAATCCAGAACAGTCAACAGTCAAAAAGTAGAAACAAAAGTGCAGGTTTCAAATAAATGCCACCGTAAGACAGTCTTTCAAAAATTACGAACGCCCTTTGTTGTTCTTGACCACTTACCGACAGGTCTTGAAATAATCTGGAGGTATCGACTGCTCGGCAGTGGAATTTTATGTGCGACTATTGATGGCAGCAGTCATACCAGGTCAAATCGTATGCTCAGAACCACTAAAACATTGGAAATTTACCTGGAATGCCTGCTGCCATCTAGCCTTCCAAAGTCTTCCAATCGTTTGTAGTCGGGTACCTGCATTCTCTTACCTTGTTAGACGTGGCACCTATGCTTGTTAGATACAACAGTTGAGCCGCTGCTAGGGACGCGGCTAAGTTGACATGGATGATTACACGCTGGGATTTCAACAATCTACGGACAAGAAATAGCACGTTTTCAAAGGACCACACATCGTTTAACAAAAGTACAAATAAAAATACAAAACGTTCCAGCCAAACAGGGTACAGGGGATTTAGTCCAACCACTGAAATGTGCCAATAAGGGTCATGCAATATTTGTTATTGGTTCTAAATTGCCCAAAGACAATTGTAATTAATCGATGATGTCATTCCTTTTGACTTATAAAAAATAAACATAAATAGAAAAAAAAATAATAAAATGTATTTGTTATCGCAAAATCTAGTCAGAATGTCTAAGAATTTACGCGCTCAATGACCGCAACTTCTTAACTGGGTCCCGTTTATTGCATTTTCTGTGACGTCATGCATGGCGTGCGTGACTTGAATCACGTTCCCTGTTCCCACTATAGCGTAATAAGTACTGGAGCTTTTTAGACCACAAACAAAATGGATCAGCCAATTGACCTCCCGATCCCAGCTCGACTTGGAAAACTGATTTGAATATCAGGAAACAAGATCCATATCCTAAAATCTACTAGGGAGTCGATACAGTCAACAAGTTACCTTAGAAAACAAAACAGAAAAATGGCCGCTAGAAGTGACGTAATGGATAAGATCGCTCCAACGTACGTCAAAATGTCGAGGGCCATAGAATGCACGGCTGGTATCACCTACCCCCAAAAAGGAGGAACAAACACACAAATGCACACATTGGTTGAAATGAATAATTACTTGCATGAATAATGGCATTATTTTTGTTTCTGTGTTGGTGAAAAGCTAGAGTTTGCCATCATAAACAAAACAAGTCATAATCTTGCCTTTATTTTAATACATTGGAAAAAATTTAAAGACAAAACAATATGTATATAGGCCATAACCCCAACACAGAGCGAAAAACAGAACGACCACTAGAGGGCGTTTTCCACTAAAATAAGTTGGAAACTTGCGGAAATTATGTATATATTTTCCAAATCATTGGGCAGAAAAAAATTAGAGGGTTGAATCGATAACCTTTACCCACAAGGTTTCTCACAGTGAGGTCTGACAAGACTGTAAATTATAAAGTTTTGCTGCCCTGTATTTGACGATCAGTGGGGTATCAATATTTACAGCAGTTTAATGGCACGTGCCCTGGGCGCCATCTAAAAAAAAAACAACGCCTGCGATCACATAATAAACCACTCTGCATCAGTGAAAGCAAGAGCGGTGTGGTTATCATATGTCATGTCGAAATGTCTTGATTAAAATATAAACGGGCTTGACTTGTATTGGTGTCGAATGTTTGGACAAGGGCGCATTTTTGTGCTTGCCATCGGCACTATTTCTTTAGATACGCCCCTGTTGGCAATTTCATTGGTTTGCCTTGTATCAAACGGCTTCCTTAAATGTGTTACTTCAACAGTTGCGGACATTATAAATGTTCAATTATTAGTCTTGTTATAAAACAAAATATTACCCTTTCCTTGAGCTGTAGGAGAACAGCAAAGTTGGTCAGGTGCTCGCAGTGACAGACCGTCGAGTCCGTAGATGACTCGTAAACTCGGCATCCTTCGGTCGACCACGTACCACCGATTGAACTTATTAATTTAAACAGTATAACGTCAACGTTTTGGCAATCAAATAGTGGAGAAAAAATCGTGATTGAAATAGTTTTAGATTGAAAGTTTACTTTTAAAGAACTTGGTACCATTAACAAATGTTACTGCAAAAGAAATCATCAAATTAGTATTCGTTCCTTTCAATTTATCAAACTGAAATATTCATTATCTATTTCTGGTAATGAAACCAAGGGACCCTCAAAATAGACTATCACTGTGACCCGTAGGCCTGAAGATGACGAGAACATGAAGAAATACCGGTTTTAGATGTGGGGGGGGAAAACCCCCAAATGAGGAAAACTAGGGACTCAAAACCCTACTCACGTGCAAGGCCCCAGTCCGGAATTCGAACTGGGGTCACAAAAGTTTAAAAGCACGAAGCTAAATTAACCTGAAAAAATATACCCCTATCCAAGATACAAAAATAATAACAAATTGTTATTCGGTGTTTCCGGCATACAAGACCATCAAAATGTTCATGAAATTGTCAGAGCTAGATTGAATTCAAAGACAAGGAGGGGATTTAGGATTTCACTTTTTTATTTTATTTTTGTATTATTATTTGTTTTTCCATTAAAATCCATCTACGGCTTCGTGCAGAATACATAACATACTCAGCTCAAATTTAAAGCCTTTTTTACATTTTGGTCCAGTGGTCAAAAGAACAGTTTGAGTTACACTCTAACAACTCCCGGGGTCAGATTTGACCCCGATTCCCGGTCCCAGTGGGCCTGACCCATTTCTGGGTCAGTCTGACCCATTTCTGGGTCAGTCTGACCCATTTCTGGGTCAGTCTGACCCGGAAACTTGTTAAAATTTTAACACTGACTCAGAAATGGGTCATGCCCGTGGGACCCGGATTCAGGGTCAATTCAAACCTGGGACTTGTCAGAGTGTGCTGTAAGTAAAATTAAAAGATTCTTCACGGCAACCGTACGGCAATGACCATATTTTTATGAAGAAAACAAAACTCCCAACTTTGCAAATCGGTGGCGAATACCTCCAACACAATAGCAGTGTTTCCGGAAAGCTTGTGTGCACCAATAACTCGTAAACTGTCAGGATAGGTTACCAACTTTTCAGTGAAGATTTACTAAAACATGGAGTATCGTGCTTGACGAAGTATAACTATGCGCCTGTAAATAATAAAACAACTATATTTACTTGTTCGTGTACTTCCAAAAGCAGCATTCAGCTTCATAGTCCGATGAAGTGGTCTGAAATAAAAAACATTACAGGAAACTATAAAAAGTACGACGGATTGTGAAGCAAACATGTATCAAATAGTGAAAACAAGAGCTCGATATACATTCGACATAAAACTAAAAATCTTCTTATTCTTGAATCGAATATCAATTTCACATGGCGCAGATGAACTTACGCAAACGGATAACTTCTTCGAGACAACGATTCAACTCAATGGGAGATTTTTGAGACGCTGGCTGCAGCAGACAATACGGTCCTTGTTGACAGTTCTGAGCATGCGCGCACGTGCTCAGTATTGTGCGCATAGTTCTGAGCACGCGTACTACTGGGGAGAACTGTGAAAAAGGACCTTCAGAAGTCTCCCATTGTAAACAAAATAATTATTTTGACAGTCAGAAACACAACAAAAATGTCGTGTCAGTTTTGAAGCGTTTTGCTCCACAAAATGTTGATTTTTCAATAGAGAGCTTTCTTTACCTGTTCTAGTTGAAATGATAACACCATTGGGCTTTCTTCGCTGAATGCTATACTGGAGCCATTTCCCCCAGACAGAGTTAAGGAAATGACCTCTGACCCTGTCATACTACTTCCGTTGGAGTTCTGACCCTCAACGTCACTTGATATGGTGGTGTGCAGCGTCTTGAAAACTATGGCTGTAGCTTTGGCTGGAGGCACGGGGTAGAGAGATTTTACAAATTTCACTTTTCAACTTCAGAACATTTTGGTCTAATTTTAATACTTGGCGATTTAACTGTGCAGTAACGCAGAAACCTTTGTCTTTTAAATTATAGTCCACATTAAATTTCGAATTTCCTATATGAATGGCTAAGCAAAGCTCAAACATTCACGCTCAGTTTTCTGGAAACACTGCTTTCTGCCGGGCACACGAGACACTGATTTATTTTTGAGCTGCTGCATTAATTAAGAAAATATTACACAATATTATTTACAAATTTAAACTCTTCCTACTGGTCGTCTGTGTTCTCACCGTAAATGTTGTAAAAGCCTATATGTGGCAATAATGTCAACAAAGAAATCTTTCTGCGTTGAAAGGTTTATTTGCTTTTTTTACGGTAAAATTCAATTTAAGCGACTCTTTACAACAAGAAGGTGAAAAATATAATAAAAAGAAATTAAATGATGACAATTCACCTTGCTTGCCAACGACGAGTGACGCAGGAATGGCGAAGTTATTTTTACTCGAGTTTGGAGTTAGTTCAACGAAGTCATTAACAACTCGGTCTTCTAAGGTTGACCATGATTGGAGAACTATTAATACAGAACAAGGGTGAGGTATAGTAGCATCACGTTTTGGCTTACTCGTAACTATTATAACTATCTTATTATACACTTGCAGAATAGTACCATACAGCTTTAAACCTGTGAAACGTTCATTGGATCGAGTGGTTACGATCTTGTTGTTGTTCTTGTTCTTGTTCTTGTCGCAGATGTTGTTGTTGTTATTGTTGTTGTTGTTGTTCTTGTTCTTGTCGCAGATGTTGTTGTTGTTGTTGTTGTTGTTGTTGTTCTTGTTCTTGTCGCAGATGTTGTTGTTGTTGTTGTTCTTGTTCTTGTCGCAGATGTTGTTGTTGTTGTTGTTGTTCTTGTTCTTGTCGCAGATGTTGTTGTTGTTGTTGTTGTTGTTGTTGTTGTTGTTGTTGTTGTTGTTGTTGTTGTTGTTGTTGTTGTTGTTGTTGTTGTTGTTGTTGTTGTTGTTGTTGTTGTTGTTGTTGTTGTTGTTGTTGTTGTTGTTGTTGTTGTGCTTAGTACGTCTGTGCTAGTATACAATATCTTTTGAAATCGTCAACTTTCAGTTGAAAACATCCCCCGATAATGTCCAATCATGTACTCTGCGTTTATCTTTCGATATCCAAGAATAGCATAAGCAACCCCCAAACACTTATTATATTTTGCACGATTTCCTCATTAAGGCCCTCCTGTGGAGGTATACAATTGTCAATTTAGTTTTCAAAATGACCTCTCGGTTTTCCTTACGTAAGTTGTCGGTACTGATGGTGACTTCTGTAGTATTTTCGTCCAGAAGGTTTTCTGTGACGGAAGCTGCGAAGTTGTCCACGACGTAGAGAAAGGAGCTAATTATCGAGGTAGATGACGAAGAATTACCGATAGCCTGTAAACACAGAAAGTATGTTAGTATTGGTACAAACAGACCCAGGTTTTTGTATTCACGAAAAATGTTTGGTAGTTTTTGCTTAGACATGACGAATCAAAATTGACTGTGCACTCTACAACATCAAAATTATAATGGTAATTGTATTGATATAGCGCCACATTACCAAAGGCGCAAAGACGCTTGCTATACCAATCATTATGCCCGACGTAGAATATTATGTCCGACGACAATTTTGAACTTTGTGTCCGACCCATTGTGTTCAACGAACAATTATCTCCGACCCACTGGGTCCAACAGACATAATGGGTTGGACGTAATGGCTCGTCGGATGCAATGGTTAGGGCATAGTGGTTTATTGGACACAGAGTGTCGGACATAATCGCTCAAATTTGTATTCGTCGGACATAATGTTCCACGTGTCGGACATAACGGTGGGTAACAGACTGTTCACAACAGCTAAGGTAACTCACTAGGGGGTTTTCCAAACAAAAACAGCTACATGATGGGGATCAGATGGGTATGAAAGGACACTTAGCTGTCATCGCTTCCCATCTCCCAGGAGTAAATGGGTACCTGCAAGGGTGCAGTTGTTGATTGCTAATTTGGCTGCCGATGCTGCATACTCCAAAGGAGTTAGGATGGCTTGGGGCCAGATGAACAGGGGTAAATGATACTGTAAAGCACTTTGAGAGGCCTTCTCGGCTTGACAAAGCGCATTATAAAAACACGTTGTTATTAAAGGAGAGAGGACGTCGTGATTTCTGATTACGGGTTATTAAAGGGTTTACGTAGCTAGATCGAGGCGCTGCACCCTGTTCATTAGGCAGACATTAAGCCAATCCAAAAAGGTACTCTCAATTTCCTGAATGGAGTTTCGAGGCCTACAACCTCAAGCTATTTAAACTAGCGTTGATGAGAGTATCTAGCATAATGTCTCTGCCTTCGCAGGTTCCCATTATACACCTGCATTAAGCAAAGTCATTTTATGGTTGAGTGTTTTGGTCAGGGACGCAAGGTGTCTTGACCGGGATTCGAACCCCTACTCCGAGGACTAGGTAATAAAACCCCCCGAGTCCATTGTGCTGGACCACTCGGTCACACACGCTGATGATAGAAGTGAACACGAAGACCTACCTCATTATCGGGCGTCTGTAGTGACGCTGTAGAATTCTCATTGAAAAGGGAATCACATACTTTGAGGAATTCCTATGGGGCGAAAATAGGCAATAGATTGGATTAAATTTAATTGGTGCATTTGAAAAAAAAATATTTTGCTTTTGATGTTGCAAAGTTTTATGTTTGTGTGTTTGTGTATTGTGTCATTCATTATAAAAAAATAACTAAATAAAAAAAATATATATATATACACAAAAATACTTTTAATTATACAATTAGGCTGGGGAAGAAATACTGAAAGAAACATTTTACGCATGGATTTCAAAGGGAAAGTCTAACCTCTGCGGTCTCCTTGTCTTGACCGGCTGCTGATGAGACAGCGCCCAGGGTCTTGGTAACGGTTTCAGTATGTCCGCCCCGATGAGGTGATGAAGATTCCATCTGTGTTAAAGATGACACAGCCTGCAGAGCTAGCTTTGCTGTCTTGCTAGTTACAGCGCCCTCTTGGCTCATCAAAGCACTGTAAATGTCTTCCACCTGCAATCGGGATTGGGGACGGATAACAACATTTCTTCTAAATCATCAGTAATTGTTTTCCCAAACGTAATTTGTTACAGCTTTTCGTAAAACACATTTTAAAAAGAATTATAAGAAAACTATAATATTATTTGTTTTTCCATTCTTGACATTGCTGTCAACATTAGACCGATTCATAAAGCCCCGCCCCAATTTTTTTTTGACCAATCACAGAATTGGCTACATCATCACTGTACATGTGGGCAGCACCATGTGTGTCTCTTCGATGCCAAACTGCACGACATGGACGTGCACGCTATAAGTACGCCCACACATGTTTACATTTTCTAATATGATTATGTTTTGTCGAACTGTTGTCGGACTATCGGTGGCGTAGTCAAAGTCGAGATTAGTAAACGCGTAAGGGGCGGGGCTTAATGGATTGGTCTATGATGGGAGGTTTTGGAGCGGTAAGCTGTCATTTTGTACGTAGTTAAGAGCGTGCGCACGCTCCCAAGAGCAATGGATATATCTGGTAAGTCTGCTGCCATCTAGCGCCATCAACAGTTTCCCAATGTTTACTGTGTACTTCAAAGACTCTAAAGAACGTGATAAGTCCCGGTGTTTGTAACGATGTGTACGTATGGAATTCTACCTTGTCTGCATTTTGTTGTGAGATCTTATGCTCTGCATAGGTAGTCGTCAAAATGTGATGTGGGCATTATACGGAAGCCCATTGGTGCCGATATATACTTTTCTTTCATGTGGAATCCAGGAAATGATCTGCTAGCAGCTAGACACCCACTCTCCATTTCGAATGAATCTGAACTTCTACAGAAAATAGCCTTCATCGTTGATGGTATACACGTTTGGAGATAAATCAATTGTTTGGGAATATCTATTTACATTTAATCGTGATTTGTCCTCCTGGATAAAACATCAACCGCCATCAGTCTTCTATTTGGCGTATTTGGCACTAGGTTACGCCACTCAAAAATCAAGCCTCAAGAAGAGGCGAACATAACCCCTTGATTAAAGACTATCCTGTTTGTAAGTCTGGCCTACAGCATAAACCACGCCCACTTCACACGTGCTGGCTGCTAACATCATCAGAAGCCCCAATGCAAATGCAATGGTCAACATTTTCTACAGCGAATTACGCAAGAACTAACTAAGGTTGATGGTTGTATTTAACACATGTGTTATGCAGACACTAACTCTTCTCAATGACCCCCCGGTGTTTTAACTGCACACAAACGAATGCCAGCTTTGGAACCGGAAGTAAGGGAAAAGTTTACGCGTGCTACCAATGAGCGCTCGTAAGACGTCGTGACTTACCAAAAGGATATTTTTTCTCCAAATGAATACAATTAACACTTACGTCAGATGCTGTCGATATTTTCTCCTGCGCCTCTTCTTCGGATAGCGGTGGTGGCGTCCGTATCATTTGCGTGTGTGGGTGACTTTTATCTGTCTGTGGTGTTGAATCTGGCTCCACTCTATTTTTGCCAGACCTGGTGGTTCCGGCAGTGGGTGTTTTAGTTACAGACGTTTGCGAAGTGGCTGATTTGATTGATTCAGAACTGATCTCTTCGGAACCTGTTCTTTCAAATCCGGTCGTTTCAGAACTGGTTGTTTCGAAAAGGGTTGCTTCGGACCTTGTTAATCCGGAACCGGTTACCTTGGAGCTGGACTCCTTGAGGTTGGGTGACTGAGGGTCCGTGGTTTCCGAGCTGACTGTTCCACTGTGCGTTGTTTTTGAGGGTGTGGTTTCACCGTTCATTGACCCTCGGGGTGTGGTGCTCTCCTGGCTCATTACGTCTTGGAAAACAGTGTCCTTGTTTGTTGGTAGATTTCCATCTAGATGAAACACAAAGAGTGAAGCAGTTGATATTGCAGTTATTTTGATAACAAATAGTCTATTATTAAAGCTTCCTTTTACCTTTATACCCAATAAGCTCAATTCTCAAACACGGTTGATCGTGCCAGTCGAAAGGAAGAATTCGCACGAACCGAGTAACAACTGGCTCGTCCAGCAGAACATGAATAAGTGTATTCCTGTCATACGAACCGACAAATATCTGGGCAGTCAACGAGAAAGTAATAAAACCTGTTAAAAAGGATTGAAGTCAATGTTGTCGTTCAGCCAAAATAGGAGACTCTAAATCGCCAGCTGGCTGTCAGTAGGTAACTATCAATTGTCAGCTACTTAGTTTTTAACATGAGCATAACTATTCCGGAGATCGATGGAGTTTGCTGCCACCTACCGTCTCTGAAAGTCTTCAGATCTAATATCACACTGGAATATTACACACAAAATGAGATTGTTGTCACCGAAAGTAACAAATTGTATTTTTCAGGACATGTGATGTTGGTCTGAAAGCTCAATCGATATATCAGCCCCACCCTTCAAACGAGATCCCAGTCTCAAAACGCTTACCATATCTCCATCACCCGCACTGCCCTCTGTTGTCCATTCCGTGCCATTCATTGAGTGTGAGATGAGGAACCGTGTGACCCATTCGTCTTGTGACGCTCTCCCCTGAATGGCGATCCCGTGTAGCTCTATGTACCCGTCGTAGTCGACCTACTTACACAAACAACACACTTTAGAAACATTATACGTTGTTAATAATTTCCGTAACCCTGTCCTGTGAAGTCCTTTGGTAGTTAAATGTCCTACTGAGTAGCAGGTTTAGATTTTTTTTTCTCGAATTAATCTGTACGTTTCGATTGGTTGAACGTAAGGTTTTAGAGAATCCGTTTTAGCTGTATCGCTCACATACAACAGCAAACACTTGCTCAGATGAAACATGCAACCGAACAAAATACCATATTGTTCACTTTGGTTGGAGTACCTGTTATGCTTTGCTAAACGGCTTTGTCTAGTTTTCAGCTGTTTACAGGAGGTGAGAATTTTGGGGACGCTGGGTGTCAGCAGACTCGCCAGGCATATTCATTGTTTTCGGAGATGTGTGCATTCTCAAAACTAAGTTAAATGATAGAATTGTACCCGGTATGTCTCCTGCCACCTAGCGCTTCAAAGTCTCCAATTTGACTCCAGTCAATGTTTACCTGAAACCATATGTTGTTGTCCATGTAGTCGGGACACCAAGCTCCTGCACCCTGGACGATCTCTATCCTAGCGTTATCCACATTGAAATCGCCATGCTCGGGGTCAGGGGGCCGGACGGTCGAAGCAGATAGTTGGTTGCTTGTTATATCAAAGAGTTTTGAGTTCATACCCAATCTACGATAGGTAGGTTGTGTCAGTCCTGTATGTTTGGTAAGAAACACATAAAAAAAAAGAGTTAAACTGTCAAATCAGCGCACTCTTTGAAAACATGTTCTGGGTCAGAATAAAATAAAAATGCTTTGGAGAAAGTAGTTACCTTTGTAAACCCCAACGTCATCCAGTGCAATAAACGCCGTGAAGTCATCTCTGGCTATAGTCGCTTGAATGATTATCTTGGAGGAAAAGTCGACAATTTGTAAGTACTTCAATCCAATTCAAATTTATTTGTTATACACAATTAGATGATATTATGTGCATAGCTATGATAGAAAATAAAAGAAAACAACAGCAACAGCAACAGCAAAAATGGTTACCAGAATTGATTTAAAGAATAGTTTCAGTTGATCTATCTTTGTGCAGTCTTTGCAGTTGTAAATGTTCTTTTTTTAGAAAACATTTCAAAGTCAGTTTAGGTATCCGTTTGTTCATGCGTTATAATATTTAATTATATTACAAAGTTGTGTTACACTCTCAGACGTATTTACCTGTGTCCCTGATTTAATTGTGTACACAATGTGACCTCTTTGGACATTTCCCTCAAGCTCTGCTTCCTTTTCCCAGACCGTAGTCTCCACATCATCCGCATCGATGGCTTTAACCTCAAGTCTGGTGTCACTGGACGCACCGCGGACTAGATAACGTAGCCTCACTACCAACTCACTCGGCCCCTCTTGAAATTCCTTGAAAAGTAAACGCGACACGAATGGAGACTGCGAGCTTTCGTCGACGCACGCGTAGAAAGGGTTAAAAGGCGGGGGCTGCGGGGACGTGGGTTGGTCTGTTGCCAACATTGTCAATATCGACGTTGGTGGTGCTGTTGAAACGCCCTCAGTGCCCAATTCGGAGTATGTCAATATCGACGTTGGTGGTGCTGTTGAAACGCCCTCAGTGCCCAATTCCGAGTATGTCAATATCGACGTTGGTGGTGCTGTTGAAACGCCGTTAGTGCCCATTTCCGAGTATGCAGATGTGGTCTCGGGATGTAATGACTGAATACTAGAGAGACATTCAGAGGCTCCCTCCCACCAGTCATAATAGATGAAACTACCTTAAAAAGAGAGGTCGAACAAAGTTAGTTGATTTAACAATTGAATTGGTACAGAGAAGGGAAAACGATTTGATTTTGTCCAATATAAACATTTATTAAGTGACTGTAAGTTGTCAGAATCAGTGTACCGTTTTATTATGTTAAAAACAAATGTATATTACAGTAATAATGCTTTTTGGAAACCTACGTTATAGCCAACACCAACAAAATGGAACAGTTAAACAATGTGATTTGAAACATTTTTAATTGAATGTGCCTTATCTTCGCCAGTTACTCCACTGCCAATATAATCACACAATATTACATCAAATCAGGAAAACTTTCAACTAGCAAAGATAACCTTTGACCTGGATGTCAATCCAGGTCAACATAATAAACGCCTGGTGGCGCTATTGACAAATTGTGGTGTTGGTTAACTACAATATTAAGCGCAAAGGGGTAGTGACGTACTGTTAAAGCCGTCAGTGATGTCATCCTCGTCTATGACGTCACCAATACGAAACCACAACCAGCTGTTGTTACGATTAGACTCCTCCTGCCATAGAGGGACCGTGTCTTCGAAATCAGCAAACATCAAGTTGCCTTAGAAACATAAATACGGCATCAGTTCAATCATTCAGAGGATACCGTATAAAATATTAAATGTTGTTTGATTCAATTTGTACTTTTCAGTACAATCATTTTTAAAGATGCTGTTGACACATTGTAACAAAGAAGCAACGTTAAGATATAAATACAATGGGAAACTTTGAGGACACTAGGCTGCAGAAGACTTATCAGGTAAATCTATGGTTTTAGGAAATGTGAGGATGCTCAGAATTACGCAAACAATGGAATTTTCAACCTGGTAAATCTACTGCCACCAACCGTTCCAAATTATGAGGAAAATAAGATGGCAACATCATCATGTTGAACTTGGTGATATGAATATTTGTTCCAAATTGTCCCCGCATTAAAATGAAAGTCCATAGAAAGCCCGATGCTGGTAGGGACCAATTGTTCTCTTCAGAACAACTCGTTATAATCAAATAATTACCGCAAATTTAAGATTGTTTTCCCGTAACACAACATTTGAAATCCTAATTCGAGAAAAAGAAGAAAAATTCTTACTGATGTGCAGTGATCCTAGCAGCTCGAATCGCAGACAGAGATCGTGCTCCCAGATGAAATTTTTCAGCTTGATTTTATTACTGAGGACGGGTTTATTAAACTCCAGTCTGAATGATTCACCATTCTGTAGGTCAATGCCGCTAACCTAAAATACATCAACAAAATCATGTTCATGTGATAAGATCAAACATGTTTAGAACTTGATATAGTATAATGTTCGCTTACTCTGTTTATTTTTAACAAAAACATTGACATTTTGTACGTTATGTGGAGCTAGCTGCATGCCTGCTGGTGCAGCTGTGGGAACCCATCGATGGAGCTCGCAGCAAGGGGCAGGAGGAGACTGACCTACTGATCAGCTGAAGAAGGACGCAACACAACAGAAAACTGCTGAGCTGAGGACACTGGTGCTGGACCGGGATGCGTGGAAGGCGACCATCATTTTATCAATTTTATAATTATTATTATTATTATTATTATTTTATTATTATTTTAACCTGGCCGCATTTTTTCTTTTATTTATTTATTTTCTTTTAATTTATTTTATTATTTTTTTTTTTTACTGAGCAGAAAGAAGCAGGATACCAGTCACAGATGATACATCTGGAAGAATGGCAATTTAGCTGGTAAACTTAGTCTGGTCAGCTTAATTTTGTTATGCTTAGCTACTTTTTGTGCTTAAGCAGCTCTATGGAATTTGGCCTAGAGGATGCATTTGACGGAGTGTTATTTAATACAACTTGATGTCATGAGAAAGGATACGGAGCTATAGAGACATTACACATTGAACAACCAGCGGTTATCGAAAAAAAATAGAAACATTTACCGATCGCGTCTTCCAATGTTGGGAATCAGTCGTCAAACGCACAAGAAATGACGTCAGATTTATGCTGGCTTCCGATTGGTCAGAATCCCTACCCTGAACCAAGATACCCGTCACAGACGTCTCCACCAGAAGATCAATGTTAAAGACAGGTGACCCGAGGGAGGTATTTGCACACCAGGGAGTCGGGCTATCAAGTCGGGCATCTGAGGCTGTGTAGTCACTGCGACTCTCAGACACCTCCATCTGGGAATCGAATATTATCTCGTTGTTCTTCACTCCAAGTTCTCGAGCACCTGATGAAAAGCCACGAAAACCAAAACTATTAAATAAATCGTGTGTGTTGGTCGATACTGTTCTGGTTTCCTCTGGGACGTGTGCATTGACTGCAGCACGTCCAGACGTTTCGCTTTATCCAGTTCCATAGTTAGCATAGCCTACATCTAGAAAAACCAACCCAAACACCGCGTGTTGTGTTCTTCTATTAGATTAAGGTTTGTAACGTGTAAGGTTGTACTATAGTAAAGTGGTAAAGCCCGTCCCAAGCCAATATGGTTCATCAGTCCTGTGTTTATATCCGGTTCCCTTTGCACTAAACGATAGAGAATAGTTATATTCCCTATGGACAGGATGTCAGTCCATCGCAGGAAAATGGCATGAAAGGGGCCTTTTCAAATAGGCAACACAATACATATTCAAATTTGTCAAAATGAGCGTGAACAGTTAACCATTCAAAAAAGTCCCACAGGTGTACAACAAGCTTAGTGCATTTTCTCTGATCCCCGCTGTGGGCATAGTGTCGGCGTGGTTCACGGTAGAGTTTATACGTAATCCTTTACTGACATGATGCACTAACCGTATGCATGTTACTCACATACATGATAAAATGTTCAGTTTATTATTTGTTTCTGTAATTCCTTCCATTCAAATGACAAACTGTGCATGCAAGGAATGTTTTGGCTAGTAACAATATTGTATGGACGTTTTAGCTAAGTGGCGTCAGTCTTCCAGCGTGAGTCAATTGTAATAAAAAAACCGTACAAAACATACGCACGATCAGAGTTACACAATCAGTAAAAGGTGTATGTCTGCTGCCGCCTCGTCGCATTGTTTATCAATATTGACAGCTGTTATTTTCTGTTGAAAACGAAGTAAAACAGCATCTCACAAACTGCCGCTTTATTTGCACGGCAAAACGTTTATACAGGGTTACTAACGGTTTTTGAGGGTTAAAACACGCGGACTACTTTGCAAAGTCTATGATTCACATGTCTGCATATTATTTTTCTTCTTCTTTACCGGTCATATTGTAGCCCCAAACTGTAACAGTTGTACAGATGTTCTGGTATCTCCACTCTCTTGGGTGGATACGAATTGCCCGGGCCTCAAAAGGTTCCACAAATGTAACTTCGTCATCCCACATCGTAGAATCTGCATTAAAGTCGAATTCCTGCATTTTGGAAGTAAAGCACAGTGGTCCAAAGTTAACATACAGTTTAGGCATTCCTATTGGTTGAAAGGTGGTCACATGACCGAGCTTATATTGTATTAAAACAATTGATAAAGACACGGCTGGAGCTGTTTTTAAGACTGGTTAGTTTAGTCTGGCTTCCTGCTTTGATACTCTAACACTAAAAAATGCATATGAAGAGTGGTTAAAAAAAATAAACGCAATTTAAGGACAAGGGTACAGAATCACTGATGGAGAGCAAATCGATTTTTGAAAAGATTTCTTGTTATAAATACAAAAAACTAACAAACTTACTTTTGGATGACGGTCCGTGTCCAGATAATACTGCCAAAAGATAGCATCAGCGGTGAAAGACATTACAAATGACCTCATCCAACCAGGGGAATCCCCGAACTCGACGAACGTCAACTTTGTAATCCCCACCATCCGTTCAAAGTTCAACTCAAGCCACTGGTTATGTTCGTTATTGAGGGCGCACCAATGCACTGACGGGAAAGTGTCCACAGGATACTGATTGACGTGCAGAATATGTATACTTGATGCATCAAGAGAACCATTAAAGATGCTAAGTGCTGACTCTGAAAATTAGTAGCAAGACCGGTGATTCACAATTAATGTAGTGCGCCACCAAGAGGGTGTCCTTCAAGCGCCATTTGTATTTTACAGTGCATCATGCGGAAAAGTGGATAGAGTACATACAAAGTTCGCCGTTGGTCAATCTATTGGGAGATCGGTTATTTTTATTTTTTATTTATTTTTGTTTGTATAAGGGGTTAATTAAGTTTGAACAGTGCTTTTTGATGAAGAGTAGTCGTTGTGTTACGTTTGTAAAAACTGTAAATGGTTGAACTACGGGGGACTCGGTACAAGGCTTTGTGTAGAGACGTGCGATAACGGGCGACGGGCTTCCTTAGGTTCAAAACGTAACCAAAAAAAATGAAACGAAAAAAGGTGAGAAGCAGCCTCAAATTTTTTTTATAAAGTATATTCAATTTTGTTTTACATTTTGTGTTCTTTCTTTTATTTTTGACTTTTTTTTTACTTGTACTTGTATTATTATTTTTCTAATAGTATTGTAATTATTATTATTATTATTATTTTTATTATTATTATTTGTCTTTCCCACCTTGGTAGTGTATTGTGCACCGCCAATCTCCACAATACCTCGGCTCCAAAGTCGAGTAGAAGAAGCTATCCTCTTGCGAGCAGTCGGTGTCAAGAAATGTATCACACCCTTTGGGTCGTCCGTTTGTGTCAGCGGCGCTGCTGCTGCTGCTACTGCTTGTTGGAGTGCTGTTATGAGTAACACTGAGTGAAACAGTTCTCGCTGTAGCTGTAAAACCAATGCTGCTAGGTTCAGTGGGAAAGTTGGTAGTCGGAGTGCTGCTTGTCAAAGTTAAATATGCAGTGCTCCCACTATTGCCACTCCCAATAACGCTGTCAATGTCACTAAGGCTCGTGCTACTCCGGCTGGTGCTACTTGTGCTACTGCTACTAGTACTACTGCTGCCATTGTTAATTCCACTAAGGCCGCCACTGTCACTAAAGCTGTCACTGTCACTATGGATTGTGCTACTTAGGGTGGTGCCACTAGTACTACTGCTGTCATTGTCATTACTACTAAGGCTGTCACTTAAGTTATCATTGTCACTAAAGCTCGTGCTACTGAGGCTGGTGCTACTTGTACTGCTGCTGTCATTGCTATTACCACTGAGGCTGTCACTGTCACTAAAGATAAACATGTCACTGTCACTAAGGCTTGTGCTACTCAGGCTGGTGCTAATTGTATTGTTACCATGTAGACCGTCACTGTCAGTAAAATTGTCTTTGTCACTTGGGCCGATGCTACTTGTACTACTGCTGTCATTGTCATTACCACTAAATCCGTCACTGTCACTAAAATTGTCACTGTCGTAACTGTCTGTGCTGCTGTAGAAGGAGTTGTAACTATAACTGTAGCTGGTACTTCTGCTTTCACTATACCAACCATCTCCGAACTCATCGCACAGTCGCTCGATACATGTACTTGACGAATTGGCGATATGTGGCACATTACAGCGAGGTCCATCTATATCTACACAAACATGCATAAATACAAATCAATTAAAAAATAAGATTGTACTATTAATTAAAGACACGAAAAATATTCGTGCCGACAAGTATGGTTTCAAATTAATATCGTTTTAGGCATTAATATTCGACTCGTTCTTGACTAAGGTAGTTCCATAATGCTCCTTTCTTCTGTTGAGACGTAATTAAGCCGCGTAGATTCCATGTGGTGTGTAAATGGAAGGTCAAGAACCGAGTACACTTATCATCAAGAGAAGGGAATCTGCCCTAGGTTCTCTGACACGGTATCTCCACGCTATGCACCACATCACGTTGTATCGACGCTTGTAATGGCACCCTGGACACGTTTGATGTACACTATAGACCGATTGCGCTCTCCAAGTCACGTGACATATAGTGGGTATTAAACATCAAAAACAGTGCGTCATCCACGGGAAAGTGAAACTGTTGTAAAGTTCACGATGATTAATGCATTTGTTTATTTGATCGAGGCATTTCTTTCTCTAAGTTTGTGAAGAATATTCCAGAGTTTGTACAAGAGAACCCTAGAGTGGATGAATAAAGGACAGCTCCCGCAAGTCTTGGAAATTCTACAAGGAACGCTATGTTTACGATGTGGTAGTTGCACGGAATGTTGGGGCCAGGCGACCGAGATCTCACAATTTTCAACACAGGAATTTCACAATATTTTGGAGCTGAAATCGTCCAAAAGAAAAGGCTTTCCAAAACTGTGTGATTGCTTTGTCTATTTGAAATTCTGCATGGCTATAGGTATTCCTTTTCCAACGTTCTTTGCTTTTTTACAGTGATTTATATTACAAACAAAATCACAGGCGGGTGGCTACATCGTCGTCCGACACAGCCAGTGCATAACTCAAAATAAACCTCTTTTGTAGTAGAATACTGGTAGTTTATGAAACAATATAATGTTATTAAAACTAATGTCACAACTTTAATTAAATGGCTTGATAACTGGATTATTATTACCAAAAGCCGACTGTCTGTGTTACTCTGCACGTCTTTGCCATCACCTGAGATGACGTAGTACGAACTATAAGTCACGTGACGACATGTAGACATAGGTAGCGCAATAGGTCTATATCATTACGCTGATCAATGAATGCCTGAGTTCAGGCTCGTACTAGTTGAAAATGGTGAACCATTTACGTCCGAATAGGTTTTTTGGAAACACAAGTCGGACGAATAAGTTTGTCGGACATAATGGTCTTTCGGACACTTGACTCTGAGATAAAAGTTTGTGGGACACAAAAGTTTACTGGATACAATAGAATTATCGGACAAAATGTGCTGGACATATTAAACTGTCGTGTACGAAAGGTCGACATAATAGTTTGTTGGACACAATGAAATTGACATAACGGTTTTTAGGACACACTAGTTTTGAAATGATGGTTTGTCGGACACAATGGCTCGGATATAAAAGTTTGGCGGATAAAATGGGTCCGGCGTAATGAATTGTCGGACAAAATGAGTTGGACATACTGAATTGTTGAACAGAAATGATCGACACAATGGATTAGGCATGATGGTTTTTTTTTTCGTTTTTTTTTCTTTTTTTTTTTACTTTTTAGGAAACAACAGTTCGGACCTAATGGTTTGTTGGACACATTCAGTTCGACACAATGGGGACATAGTGGTGAATCTTCATAACAGAAATTTTAAGAAATAGTAAAAAAAAAAAAAAAAAATGATATGATTACAGCTAGTTTACCTTTTGTACATGCAACCCCAGCGGCCTCCTTTTCGGGACACGAATGCTCATCTAAATTGTCATTAAAGTCACACTCCGTAATATCCATCTCGGATCCGGTACAATTCACACCCGCGACGTGAAACACTGCGGTCACACCCTGCTGAATGATGGCAGCATCGGCGCCAACATAGCCCAGCTGTCTGCAAAGCGCGTCAGCTTCTTGGAGACGCCAATGGTCGCCGCACACGTGGCCCCACGTCATTCGTTCGATACTGTACACTTGTACCACGCCATTGCTGACGTCAGATCCGTTCACCAGTCGAATCTCCAGTGGAATATCTATTTTAATGTATTACTGTAAGTTAGATTGTCTTTAAAGTGACTGAAAAGTGACTAGACTGGTGGCAACAGACCTGTGTCATATTCTCCATAGCAGACACAATCTGATGCAAAGTATTACCAACTATATTTGACCACAGGCCGCATAGTAAACTGATGTTGATCTCATGTTTCCAATGTTAACGTGAACATATTTTTTTTCCTCTACTCGAAAAGTGTTGGTAAGAAATTCAGTAAAAAATACTAAATATTGACCATTGCTTTTGTTTGAAAGAAATGATTTATTTTCATTAAACACATCAAGTAACCAACTTGTGAAAAATTCATTAAAAAAAGGGTGGGCCTATTTTACTGAAAAAGACCGGGAAATGGTCTATAATTTGAGTTTCACACGGATCGGTGTTAAACGTTTGTTGATCACTCAGATTCAAACTGATCATTTTCGTTTGTTCTGATAACCCTGTCTTTCAACTCACCAGGTCTTCCGTGGATGCGGACACCGTCGATCTCAATGCTGCTTGTCAGTGTTGTGTTGATTTCTAGCAGGATTGTGTCCACTGGAAACTGCAGGAACTGAAGCCGGAAGGTTATAGACCAAGACGTAAACTGTTACATCACAATGATTTACGAAAGAGCAAGATACCGTGGACTTTCCTGCAGGCACGATTTGTACACTAACTTTGGATCAGATGTTACTTTTGTAACTCTAGAATTTATGTGGGAATTATGACACCTGTGAAATTTCCTATAAGATCAGCGCAGTGCCTAGGCTGTTGGAAATACCATGGTTTGTACAAGGTCACTCTTTTTGTAAACAAAGATCACATTGAATCACTAATAATCATATTAAAATTTACTAGTTTCATTCTGAAAGTTAACTTCAATGCTCTAGTTTTAATCATCTAGATGAATACTTCCTTTCTAAAATATTGTGAAAGTCAAGAGACATAACATTTTGAAGGCCGTCCAAATCAACCTTAGTTATATTGAAGTAAGCACGACTGAAAGTAATCACAAGCACTGACATCTTTTCTTTGTTTCACCTAAATCAGTCCCACCTAATTTGATGACAATTTCACAGGTTACTGTTGAATAGTGTGTTAATTAATTGAAAATTGTAGCCACACATTTTAAGCCAACGGTGTAATATGCGTTCAGTGCGTTCTTCACAGTAATCAATTTGATGAAACTGGAGTCGGTGAACCAACAGTTTTTGATGGCATAATAATGGACAAACAAAATGATAAAGACAGGAAGTTTAGTTCCATTCGACAAATCGATATTGCAATTAGTCTTACGCCAAAAAAGAAGACCCGTAAAAATCGTGCCTGCAATAAAAGCCGCTACAGAAGTGGGGGTTACAGAAATTATCACCTGCAAAAATGAAACTGGGGAGCAAATTTCCAACGCAGCCTGACGAAGACGGCTGTCCAGAGTGAACAGACAAAGCAATTTTACAGACTGGTGTCATTTTTACCACATTGACATTAGATTTACATTGTCTGGTTACAAAATAACATTCGCATGATCGGTACCTCCAGGGTGGGTGAAAATATCCGACTGCAGTTGGCCAACTCCGGACCGTCTGCTTGCCAGAGAACACTCTGGTGGTCGGAGTCCGTGATGGCGGTGATCTTCACCACGGAGCCTGCCCCCAACGTCTCGTAGATGTCGATACGGTGGACGAACAAAAGTTTTGGGAATCGAAGCTGTGAACAAACAACGGTACGGAGAACATTTGTTAACACGTCATTACAACTAATTGCATCCATGTCTGAATCCAAGATAAACATAATGAACAATGTGGCCAACGTCAATTCGTCTGGAAAAGCATATATTTTTCAAGTTTTCGCGATTGCAACAAACTTATAAATATCACAATACTAAAAATTAAAACAAAAGAAAAAAAATATACGTATATATACATTGCGATAAATTGACTGGGTAGATATATATTTGTATTATTATTAATATTATTATTATGTTTTCTTTTCTTTCGAGGCTACATTATTATTGTTCGCTGAGAGGTTTCTTTTTTTTTTCTCTCTCTCTCTCTCTTTTCTATGTTGTTGTCTGTCAACCTACCTTTTATTTGATTTATATTATTTTGTATTTTTGTTCTTTAATATTTAATTGGTGTATTTTTTTATCTTTCTTTTTTTTCTTTTCAAATGTACATATAATATGCAATATGCTGTTCATTCAACTTACCTTTAGAGTACCACTTTGTGCTGGCTTAAACCATTCAGTAGAGTTGTTTCGTGGACAAGGATAGTAGTCAGGACTACCCAGGAAACCGTTTTGTGCCACCCTGGGGAAAAAGTAATTTACAAAAACTAATATGCATTATGTTTCCGACGGCCTTGTTCGGCTGAATACTTCATCGAGCTGCATCATGCAAATGTCCATATACACAATTCCAAATTCGCAAAGATCGTGTGAAATTTATTTTGTCAAATGTTGTTACAGCATTTGCTATTGGGGTGTCAATGGAATAATTATGACAGAGTCACTTTTTTCATTAAAGCAGTGACGTAGGCCGGGGGGCAGATGCCCCCTACCCCAATTTGGAACATCTAGCTTCCCTGCTTGCCCCCCCCCCCCAGCCTCTTTGACGCTATGATCAGGCAACTTTAGACTTGACCTCAACTGTATTGGCCCCTCTACAAATACATTTGCCCCCCCCCCCATCGCCCCCTGCAAAAAAAAAAAGCCTAACATATGGTGGGTACGCCACTGCATTGAAATGAAAGTGTTTGAGGTTCCGCACGTTGTTGAACAGTACATTTAGACACATAAAAGCACATTCACAACATTGGTAAACGTCACGGACCACTATTCGCACTTCATGTGATCCAGCTCATAGACATGCCATCGGAGTCACTAAAAAATATTGAATAAAAAAAAATAAATAAATAAATAAATTGTTTTCGCTGTTTTCAAACATCGCGTTCTGGTCTCGCAAGATCCAAACTAATTGTTTTACTCATTTCGAAAAGCCCGTTCATTTTTAAAAGTAAACAAAACAAATCAAATGAAGTTTTCCACCATGACCATCTTTAGTAAGTTATGTGCAAATCTGTGAGCATTTATTTGTCAACCTTAGCAATGTTGTAAACACCCTTTAAAGTGCGCAAATGCTGTTTCCACACAAGGAATCTCGCAAGGTTCCCGGAAGATTGAATTCTTGCGAGACTTACTGCACAGACCCCCATTATAAACATTGAAGAATACATCTCATGTCAATGGAAATACAAGATCCATGATGGAGTGGTATTGGTTCCGTCATGTCGACGATAGTACTAATGGCTAACCAGGACTCGTGACAAGATATTCAAATCGTGACGTGCTCATCACCGGTCCAATTATCTAATTGAAATCCTCGTTAAAGCCAGGAAGATGAGGTCATTAATAAAACGCACACTCCCACTGGTTCATTAGAACTTAACGAAAAGCCGCGGCTGTAATGCTTAACTTCTTTTCTCTTTCGATATTTTTTCTTTCTTTTTTTTTTTAGGTGGATAACAAGTCGAGCACTTTGTACTTTGAGTTCTTAACGTTATTGACACAATTATTTGCTATCACTTAGCTAAAAAGTTCCCTTTGGATGAACTTGCACAAATCGAAAATGTATGTTAAGTAAATATGAGCGAAACAGTATTGAATTTTTTTTTAAATGTGAGAATTTGTGTGAGGTTGGTGTGAACCATTCGTCATAAATATAACAGAGTTTGTACAAGTTGTTATGTGCTTTTCTTTTTATTGAATATGATGATGGAAAAGTTTGTGGACAAAAAAGTGAAAATTAAGGTGAAAGTACGTAACAGACGAAATGGTACGTAACATACGTTTGATGGGGGTCTGTACAGTAAGTCTCGCAAGTATTCGATCTTCCGGGAACCTTGCGAGATTCCTTTTGTGGAAACAGCATTTGTGCACTTTAAAGGTTTTATCAGCCACTTCTTGGCTTTTTGTTTTGTTTATATGTTTGCTTTATGTTTGTTGAGGTCGAATAAATAATAATAATAATGACGTCATATAATTCAATTGTGGGATCGATGGGGTTTTGCGACGTCGTACGACAACTGAACATTTTTTATTTTAATTTCTTATTATTATTTTTTTTTTTTAACGTGTCGTCTTTTGGAGACCCAGTGCCCTTTTTTGAAATGTGAAAAGATACACTGCGTGACACGTCGAAGCAAGACTACCCATTCTTTAACACTAAATACTAATAATATAATATATTAATAGGCCTACGTCTTACCAATGCGAAAACTGGCTCTGGGAAATGTCGTACACTTCATGAGCCCACGCACAACGTACTGGTGTAAAAACAAAACAAACAAAACAACAAGTGAAAGAACAATATGTTATTAAAGATCGAGAAATGCAAAGATACTTTCTAATATCTCCGTGAATCAAGTTACATGCCCCCTTATTCCATAACCCAACGAGACCCCCCCCCCAACGCCCCGCCCCTTGTTAAAGAATCCGTTCCCTCCCACTCTCAAACTACGATTTATTACCATTTTCAATTGTTCCATTACAAACGAAACACTTTACCATTTAAAGTGTGTGTCTTTCTTTTGGATTTTGATTTTCGTTAGTAATTTTATCTTTCAGAGAGCAAATCGAAATTAATGACTTTGTGTCGAGTCGGTTTATAGGCATTTCTCAGTTGCTATGTGACTCACCCCCACGAATCTACAACTAATGCTGCAGCAGCGTATACAAACAAGAAAATAAAAGAGCCGCGTCATAATTTGGATCAACGTAGGAACTCAATAAAATCCTGTCACTATCATTAACACATCGTGCAAGCTTGGATACGTGGAATTTGGCAAGCATAACCTCCTTTTCTTTAATTTTTAATAGGTTAATTTACTCAAGGGTGTTGAACAAAACGGTGTTCACTGATAACATATTAACAAATGGTGAATTGGGGCAGATTCTTTGTAAATAAGTTTTCATCAGGATGCCTGTCTATCTATGTCAGATTCCCTGATACACAGGGACAATGATGGCTCAAATCCTTCCTATTTAAGAAAAAGGGGACCAGGCTAAATGTCCTACCAGTTGTTTTACATTCCGTAAATGGGGGAAAACAATTGACGCATAATGATACAAATCAATAATTGCATCTTTACTGGACCAGCCCGTGCTCTAAGGAGACACCTTGTGTACTATCTGAATGTAAAAGAGTGAAAATGTCACTCTATCGCCGAGTGGTGTCAGTTTGGCTCCTTTGAGAGTGAAGCTCACTGTGTGCATCATCGTTTTGAATGAAATTGGAGCAAACTACACTTTGATTCTGTGAAAAATAAGTACTCGTATTTCACTCTACAAAGAGCGCACGGGTTGTATGGCAGACAAAACGAGAGGTTTTTCACTCTTTTGCATTATTTTGTAGAGAGTACAACGGCACAATTATTGCGTGTCACTACTCAGCGCGGAATTCTGAACTTCCGGGTATCTCTAAGCCCATAAAATCAGGCGCTTTACAGTACACCGTAAGTGCAGAGATATTATACAGTGCCATATTATTTGGCCCCGTGGGTCTTAAGGTTCTACATTCCTTGTCAGTGGTAGTATACTAGTGTCTTTTCAAATATACATGATGAGAGTTCAAAGGCTTACCTTGTGTTTCGTTATCCGAGTGGTTCTGTAATGTAATTTCAACAAAAAAAAGAAACAAAGATTAATATTTATTCGTCCGGGAAAGTAATAAGTAAATAGATTTAAAAATTAAAATAAAAAAGTGAAGGTTGCGCCAATTGTCAAGACATAATGGCCAAATAGTAATGCCCAGCTGAAATGCATTCCAACCCTATCAATAAAAATCAATAATATACGTCTAACGTCACGTAATACGGCAAACTACTGACATCATAATTACGTAGACGTATCTGAGACTCGTAAACCCCGTGGCGATACACACAAACCGAACTTGAAGCATTTACTCAAAGAGAACACCCTGTTCAAATAACGCAATTAGATTTCACTCTGGTTTACTTTAAAGTGACGTTTGTCTCATTCATTTGGGTTGAACTATAAACGTACAGCAACACAAACTACAACTTGTCCATACTGGATTCACAAAGTACATTAACTATAAATAATGATTTCTTCGTTTGCGGACATCTTATCTCTTTCCAACGGGTATGTTTTGAATTATGAGATCTAGGTATTATTATTACATCTTTCTGGTAATGAAACCAAGGGGCCCTCAAAAGTGACTTGCACCATGACCCGTAGGCCTGAAGATACCTGTGTAGAGAAGATGTTAAAGAAATGTCAGGTTTAGATATGGGAGGAAAGCCCTAAATAGGTAAAACCCAACCAATCAGGTAGGGCACTGGAAACCCAATCCACATGCAAGGCTCCAGGGATTCGAACCGGGGTCCACAGAGGTGAAAGGCAGGGAAAGAAACCACTGAGCCAACCTGACTGCCCTGAATGCTCTTTTTATTACGAAAGTTATAGCGCCTTGAAAAGATTTTCAAAGTGTTGTATAGCAACTACGTCAGAAAGCACGGGGCGAGCCCCTTCTCCCAACATTACACGACTGAGGGTCCTATGGCTTTACATCCCAAGGGTGCAGCAATTATGGGTTATTGTTTTGCTTATTAGAGACACAAGTGCCACGTCTGGTATTTATTTATGTGTTTATTTGTTTAGTTTTGTAATAACAAATCCGCACTGAAAAACACACGCCACCCCCAATGGTTACGTTTGACTTTAGGATCACCCACGATCTTCTTACGGAGGCAATTAAAGACAAATTAACAATAATTATCGAGCTGGTCTTTAGCCAAATAGCTGTTTCAACACATTGTCTCGGTAGATATTGTTCGCGATTGTCTTGTTATATAACACAGCTGAACGTCGATCGTGCCTCCACGACGTCTGATTTGTTTTTTAATTAACATTCGATGCTTGCATGGGGTTAAATAAATACATATTTTTGTTAGCAGAATCAGGAGCCGGTGGCGTGGATCCGTTTGAAATACTGGGTGATGTTGTAACTTGCCAATAAGTAACTAGTCAATTGTATGTGCAATTACTCACTGGCACTGCATATTAATTTGTATGGCGCAGTAGATTGCTGTTTGGTATTTTTATAATATTATTATTTTTTATTATTATTATTATTATTATTATTATTATTATTATTATTATATTATATGTTTTTATTTCTTTATTTGTTTTGTGTGTGTCTCTTATTATTACTCTCATCATCACCATCACCAGCATTCTTGTTAATATTATTACAAAAGTTGCTTGAAGCATCAAGTATGCACGGTGGCCCTAAAGAGACTTCACACGTCGCACGTACATTTGAAAATATTAGTGATGTCACAAATAAAATTAGCAAATATTTGCGATGTCGAAATTATTGTCACAATTGATCATCCTTGCAAACGTTTTTTATAATGTTTGCGATACCGCAAATACGCGCAAAAAGGATTTGCGACATTGCAAATATTATTTGCAAACATATTTGCGGCCTCGCAAATAGTTGTAAAGATATTTTGCGACATCGCAAACATGTTCACACTTCGTTTTTTTCAAATCCATATATTTTGGGGAAGGGGTCCGATGATGGCCATCCTTCACTTCCAAAGGAATTGGGGTGGGGTCAAGACATTTCCGGGATTTACCCACAATTTTTTTTTTTTTTTTTTTTTTTTTTTTAATTATTTGTTTTCTTCTTGAATCTTCTGGTAATGAAACCGAGGGACCAAAGCAAGTAGCCCATAGGCCTGCAACTACCTGTGTTCATTGCTAAGCACAAACAACGCTAAGATGGTATTGGAACTTAACCTCGGTTTGACAGTTTGAATCCATTTTTGTTGTCAGACCCTGCTAATATCTATCTTTTTTTGTTACATCGTCCAGTTAGTTTGATCAATGAAACTCCAAGATGGTTTTACATTAGTAATACTTCCCCCCCCCCCCCATTTTTGAAAATTCTTCTTTTTTTCACCTTCAAAGGTAGCATACAAGATTGGTATCCATAAAAAAGTTTTGTTTTTGTATTAGTCTGAAATCTTACTAATTATGCAGTTCATACCAGTACCAATCTTTCATAGAAATGTTTCTGTCTGAAATACTGTCAAAGTCGAGGAAATAGAATTTGAAGACCACGATTTTAATTTCGGTTGTAACAATCGAAATTAAGGACCATGTTCTTCACTATTTTCTCCTGACTCGGACGACGGATTGAGCCCAAATTGTAACTGTTTTTTTTTCCATGTGCATAATGAATATCACAAAGTAAAAACACAGAACTATCAGCTTTACCGATCCTGTATTTTACCTTTACAGTATAATAAGCATCTAAAATGAATTAATGTATTAATTGTAATTCTCCAATCACGGAACGTTTTGTTGAATTTAAAAGATAAAACGGGCTAGAACTTACTGCTGTAGAGTCATGCACAGCAAAAGCAAGGATCAACAGCAGCCAAGAAAGATCCACTCTCAGTCTCCCGGTTGCCATGTTTCCATCTTCCACTTTCTCCCTGTGACTGTAAACTTCACTTCCCTTCAAAGAAGGGTAAGTTCTCACTCCACGCTAAAATGAAGCTCTGCTGGGTTGCTCGCCTTAACGGTTCGCGTGTAACTTCAACGAGCACTTGCTTTAAAAGTGAAGTCGTCTGTCGAATTAAATGCGTGCACGCCGCATAAAACCCCCCGAAAAGTCAACACGGTGTTTTGCGCTGCATCACTTGAAATGGTGCGTGTAGATTTGAATTTACAAGATATAAATGTGCGAAGCTGAAATCGGATCTAACAAATTGCTGTTTGTTCCTTCCATTAAGTACATATCATATTAATAAATGGCTAGCAACTGTTGCGGGACCGCTATTTACCTGTACTCCTAAAAGCGCAGACGTTTGTTTGATTGCCCATTAATTACTTCTCCATTAAAAAAAATGCACATAATTATGCAAGGTGTGTCCACACGGCGCCTTTATTGGGCTATATTGGGCGGTTATTGTAGTCGTTAGTCAATCTGTAGTCGTCGTGTCCGAATAGGAGACTTTTGAGGACACAGAGTGGCGGCAGATTTACCAGGTAAATCCATGTGCGCATGCTCAGAACTAAGCGAACAATGGAAATTTACCTGGTAAGTCTGCTGCCACCAAGCATTACAAAGTCTCCCAAAGTATCTCCAGTGGAGGCATTGGATATGGCTACGGCTGGATCAACGCGTCAATGTGTTTGAAGTAGAGTACGTCCTTAATAAGACCCTCAGCAACAGCCGTAGGCGTAGCTGCCAATTCGGACGCGGCCTATCAATAAACTGTTATCATGGTGCAGTCATCTTGTTTGTTTGTTTGTTTGTTTGTTTGTTTGTTGGGCTGTTGGTTGTTTGTCTGTTGTTGTTGTTGTTGTTGTTGTTGTTGTTGTTGTTGTTGTTGTTGTTGTTGTTGTTGCTGTTGTTGTTGTTGCTGCTGTTGTTGTTGTTGTTGTTGTTGTTGTTGTTGTTGTTGTTGTTGTTGTTGTTGTTGTTGTTGTTGTTGTTGTTGTTGTTGTTGTTGTTGTTGTTGTTGTTGTTGTTGTTGTTGTTGTTGTTGTTGTTGTTGTTGTTGTTGTTGTTGTTGTTGTTGTTGTTGTTGTTGTTGTTGTTGTTGTTGTTGTTGTTGTTGTTGTTGTTGTTGTTGTTGTTGTTGTTGTTGTTTTTGTTTTTGTTGTTGAAGATAGTCTAGTCCTTTATTTAATCATAAATTGAGAAATAAAACTATCAGTGTCATTGTGTAGACAGGAAATCTGACAAAGATGGCTGCAGTGTGATAAAGGTATATAGCGTACCCATGGTATTTATTTTTACTATCGATCCATAACAATTGTATTCAATGTATAATAAAAGTAACTGGCACATATCTCTAATCGTCTAGAAATATTTGTGTGATTTATTAATGTTTTTGTTTTTGTTTTTAAGAGTGTTAGAGTGTTATTTACACTGGTACTGTAGATAAGTTTTGACCTTTGACTGTTCGTATTATTTGCATTGAATGGAACAATGTGTTCCTAATTTGCGCATGCTCAGAACTACGCGAACAATGGAAATTTACCTGGTAACACAGTGCTTATCTCAGAGGTGGGGATTCAGATTTCATGTCGCCCTCAAAATTGTCATTCCAGTATAATTTGTCAATTCGACAGAGGACTAGGCGGAGGGACTACACGGTAACCTGGCTCATTCACCATTCGGCCAACCAACTGGATAGTCTGAAGTAAGTGACACTTTCTTTCATCATTTATCAACTTAACATTTTAGAGAACCTTACTTGAAACAAATTAGTTTGAAAACGAATGGACGGCGCTAGATTTTCAACGATTTGTACGTGAGTTTACACCTATTAGCAGCATATTCATCGGGCTGACTCTACTTAAATTTTTAAAAGACTTTTACAGACTCACTGGTTTGAATCAACATTTTCACCAAACTGTTATTCCCTTGTTTGAAAATGCATGGGGGGGGGAACAAGTGGTGTGTATAGATTTTACGGACACACCTTGTCCTAGTGATGATCTTGTGATTAGAAAAAGGTCTCGGGGGACGTCACGTGAAACCTCTCTGTTAGACCCATCCACGTTTTCTTTGGTCCACAGTTGGATGTTCCCTAGGCAAAAAAAAATATTTAAAAAATCAGTGAAGCTGGACCAATGATTTGGAACAGTCTTCCTCCCGTCAATAGGGAATATGTTAGTTTATCGCTATTTATTTTCGTAAAGCTCTTGAGAATCACCTCTATCCATGATCATGTGCACTATGATCTTGATGAAATAGTGCCTTGTAATCTGTAATTGTTATTGTATGTTAGGACCCTGCCACTTGAGTTATCTCGTTATATAGCGATAAGTGGTATAGTATAGTCACACATCTATTCCATGTTTGCACCGACTTCTTGTTAAATGAACAACACAGGTATCAAGAAACGTAAACAGCCGTCAAGATATGGCTGACGGGAAACCACTCATACACAAGACCGGTGCAGTTATTCTGTTGCTGATGCTTCCATCAATTATCATGGAGCAGGTAAGGCAAACCGGCGTGGCATTGCCAAGGGCGTAGCCAACACCCTTTTTTTTGTAGGGGGCAAGGGGGTGGGGATACACATATTTAGGGGCAATTTCAGTTAAGGTCAAGACCGAGAGAACACGGACATCCACCCTTTCCCCGGTGACAATGTTTAAAGTTAGCCCAATTTACAACTTGGTAACTTTGCCCCACACGGAAAAAAAGAGAAGACAAAATAGAATAGTTATAAAAATTACAATATCAAATAAATCCACCGTTCTGTGCAATATGCCAAGCCTAACGATAACAATACTGACATTGGATATAAAACTTACGCGCTGATATCGACCGATTTTGACGCTCGTTGCGCATGCACCTTACTAGCCCTGTAATTGGGCAGTTTGTTTCGTTCCTTAAACTATCTCAGCTTCCTTTGGGAATTTGCAGCTGATGCGTATCTACATAGTCTAAATGGAGATTTATTTATCTATTTTTTTAAAGAATTGTCTTGCTGACTTCACAGAATCTGAAGAAATGTTCACAGAGTTTAAAGTATATATATATATATATATATATATATATATATAAAACTAGTAGGGTTGATGGCCTTAGCTTTCGATCCAAACCGGACCTTCGTCAGAGGCAAAAACAGATCCATTTATAGAAAAACCTTGGGATTAAAATAGATGGAGAGTATCCAAAATAGGCGGGAAAAAGACAACCAATCAAAGTTAATTAAATACAGTCAAAGAGATTGTTGATGACCAATCAAAATACAGCAGTGTGGACAATGGGATGTCCAGTGGTCGGTTAGTACAAAAAGGAGATTAGTGAACAAAGGAGGAAAGCTGCATGGTGGGAAATGCGGCTGACATGAAGGGACAGGATTATTAACTCACATGAGGGAGGTGATTAAGGGTAATCTCCCTAAATAAAGCAGTAGAAGTGTAAACATTGAATAATAGAGAGGGGGCTATAATGAGAATACTATGATGATAATGTAAAAGCATCGTAATAAAGTAGTTATTTGCCAAGAGGAATTATTTAACACCTGTGTTTATGTTTAATCCGAATGGTTGGATTGTTCGGAGTTTGTGAATATATATATATATATATATATATATATATATATAATATATATATATATAAAACTAGTAGGGTTGATGGCCTTAGCTTTCGATCCAAACCGGACCTTCGTCAGAGGCAAAAACAAGCACAAACATAAAAACAGATCCATTTATAGAAAAACCTTGGGATTAAAACAGATGGAGAGTATCCAAAATAGGCGGGAAAAAGACAACCAATCAAAGTTAATTAAATACAGACAAAGAGATTGTTGATGACCAATCAAAATGCAGCAGTGTGGACAATGGGATGTCCAGTGGTCGGTTAGTACAAAAAGGAGATTAGTGAACAAAGGAGGAAAGCTGCATGGTGGGAAATGCGGCTGACATGAAAGGACAGGATTATTAACTCACATGAGGGAGGTGATTAAGGGTAATCTCCCTAAATAAAGCAGTAGAAGTGTAAACATTGAATAATAGAGAGGGGGCTATAATGAGAATACTATGATGATAATGTAAAAGCATCGTAATAAAGTAGTTATTTGCCAAGAGGAATTATTTAACACCTGTGTTTATGTTTAATCCGAATGGTTGGATTGTTCGGAGTTTGTGAATCCAGTGGGATTCTCTGAGTTTACGATGTGAATCGTCGCCGTTGCAGGCCTCAATGACAGTTAGTTCCACATCTTTAACACTATGATTAGGACTATTAAAGTGGATAGATACTGGGTACAGTTTTTTGGTCTTTATGGAGGAGACATGGTTCGCAAAGCGAAGACTAAGTTTGGTCTTTGTCTCTCCCACATACTGTACTCCACATCTCTTACATGATATGACATAGATGACATTTGGGGTTTGGCATTGGGAGTTGGTCTTGATTTTGTAGGTAAAGCCAGTGCTGTGGCTTTTAACCTGTACAGTGGGTTTGATATACATACAAGTCTTGCACTTAGAGCGGGTGCAGTGGTGACAACCCTGTATGTCTTGTGGGGAGGGAGTTTGGCATGTACCTGGGGGGAGTTTTGCTCTAACTAGAATGTCACCTAGGCTCTTAGGGCGACGAAAGGCGACCATGGGGCGCTCAGAAATTGCTGAGCGCAACCTGTTGGAGGAGTGGAGAATTGGCATGTTGTCATTGATTATAGATGACAACTTGGGTAACCTAGGGTGGAAAGTAGTGACCAGAGCAACTCTATTGGTCGGGGTTCTCTTGGTGCCCGTGTTGGTCAACAGAGTATGGCGGGGTATGCCAAAAGCTCTGTTGATGGCAAGTTGAACCCTTCGTTTGCTATGGCCCCTAGAAACAAGGTGGTGCCTTAGGTCAGATGAACGCCTTTTGTATAGAGTATCTGTGGAGCAGATACGTCTTATACGTAAGGCTTGACTGTAGGCAATGGCCTCCTTGCAATGGCTAGGGTGGCAGCTATTAGAGAGAAGATATTGATGGGTGTCAATATATATATATAAGAGCAAAACTCCCCCCAGGTACAGGCCAAACTCCCTCCCCACAAGACATACAGGGTTGTCACCACTGCAATACAGGGTTGTCACCACTGCACCCGCTCTAAGTGCAAGACTTGTATGTATATCAAACCCACTGTACAGGTTAAAAGCCACAGCACTGGCTTTACTTACAAAATCAAGACCAACTCCCAATGCCAAACCCCAAATGTCATTTATGTCATATCATGTAAGAGATGTGGAGTACAGTATGTGGGAGAGACAAAGACCAAACTCAGTCTTCGCTTTGCGAATCATGTCTCCTCCATAAAGACCAAAAATCTGTACCCAGTATCTATCCACTTCAATAGCCCTAATCATAGTGTTAAAGATGTGGAACTAACTGTCATTGAGGCCTGCAACGGCGACGATTCACATCGTAAACTCAGAGAATCCCACTGGATTCACCAACTCCGAACAGTCCAACCATTCGGATTAAACATAAACACAGGTGTTAAATAATTCCTTTTGGCAAATAACTAGTCTTCTCATTATAGCCCCCTCTCTATTATTCAATGTTTACGCTTCTACTGCTATATTTAGGGAGATTACCCTTAATCACCTCCCTCATCTGAGTAGATAATCCTGTCCTTTCATGTAAGCCGCATTACCCACCATGCAGCTTTCCTCCTTTGTTCACTAATCTCCTTTTTGCACTGACTGACCACTGGACATCCTATTGTCCACAATGCTGTATTTTGATTGGTCATCAACAATCCCTTTGTCTGTATTTAGTTAACTTTGATTGGTTATCTTTTCCCGCTTATTCTGGATACTCTCCATCTATTTTAATCCCAAGGTTTTTCTATAAATGGATCCGTTTTTATGTTTGTGCTTGTTTTTGCCTCTGACGAAGGTCCAGTTTGGATCGAAAGCTAGGGCCATCAACCCTACTAGTGTTATATATTATATATTTATATACATGTATATATATATATTTAGTAATAAACATTTGTTGATAAAGCGTTGTCAAACTCCACCAGATCATGGTGCGCAGCTGCTCAAGCAAATGAAGACAGACAAGAACGTGTAAGCTCAAGGCCTACTTTTGAAACAGAGGAGTTTATACCGTCATTTTTAAAGAAAGAACTGAGCGCTTTCCCTAAACCATCCCTTGGTTGTGTGAATGCATTGTATTAATATGCAAGACAGGTAGTCATGAGTTTCATAATGTTCAAACTTGTTCTTTCAACAGACGCAGCCATCGGCTGCACCTCCTACCGCTGGCTACGAAGTGACCGGGGAGCGTGGCGGCGACGGTGTCTGCCAGTGCACGGTCCAGTCACCAATGCTTGTAATCTGCACGGACTACGAGACACAAAATACAAAACAAAATCTCAAAAATATTCAAAATCAGGTATTCTATTTAAAATTAAAAGGAGAAGAAGAAGAACCCACAATATTATTATTACAGCGTCGTGGATAAAGACGTTATTATTTTGATCTTATATGTCAAATAAGCTCGTAAAACTGGCACAAATGCCAAATGTAAAAAAAAATCGTTAGAGGTATATGGGATCTAGATATTTGGGAAATTTAACTTAGTCTTTGTCCAGAAACCAGTGATTCGTTTATTCATTCATTATAATAAATACTAGTTCTTTCTAATTACTCCATTTATTTTTGTTCATGTAAGATTAACAACTTGACTGCTGACGTCACCAGCCTGTACGAGATAACAAACTGGCAGTCGGACCTCATCAAGACCTTTGAGGCTGACCTCTTTGACGTCACCACGACCTTTAGCCTCATAGAGGGTGGGCAGCTGCTGGTCACCCGGACTGAGATCGAAGGAGTGCGACGGAATGTTCGTAACATGGCGACTGCCCTGTACACGTTGCGGGAATGGCAGGGGATACAATCAGACGAGTCGCAAATCGGCAGAATTGAGACCATAATGAACGAAGTGAGAATGAAGAAGGATAGATTTATTTCTTCTGAAAAGTTCATCCGGCTTATCAAAATCTTGAGATCACTTGTTTTTTCAGTTGTCAAAACATTTCCACATGCCGACAAAATATTATCAAACACTGATATGAAGTATTTTCAACATAAGTTCATAACAATATTCCGGACCTGTTTGGCACACACAATGTTAGAAGTTGTAATTTTTACCCATACACTGATGTGTTAATCACTGTATACTCAGTACTTTCCCAAGTCCTGTGAAAACAAATTCACAGGCATTTTCCTCGGATTCGAACCCACGACCCCTGCCATTCTAGAGCAGAGGTCTTACCAACTAGACTACCGAAACTGTCCGGTAGCAAGAGGAAGGTCGAATCCTATTAGCAGCGTGTACCTCGACCATTATAATAGATGTTATTTTTTTAATTATTATAATGGATGTTATTTTATTTAATTATTATTTTTTTAACACAAAAAAATGTTCTTCCGACTTTTGATTGACACATTGGTGTATTCTAGGAGATGTTGTTTAGCTACTTTAGTTCTTCATCCTGTTTCTACAAAACCCAATGGCAGCCATGCCTCTTGTGAAAAACATGACGCCATGACTCGATGAGATAGATTAGATCGGATAGTTGTTTGGATAAAAGTGGTATTGCGTTCCCGACTCTCAGTACTATTTGCCCTGTCACGGTTGGTCTGAAAGTGATGCAGCATTTTTGATACCGTGTCTTTCTGGCAGGCGAGACACTCTACACTTAGCCATATGAACATGTTTTACAAGTTGTGCCTGCGGCTATGGCATTTGGCTTCAAAGACAAGGTTGAAGAATAAGCCGTTTTCATTGGTCATGCCGTAGCCACACCCGAAGCCAGCAATTTGGACACGGCCTCAGGATGTGTCCAAATTGATTGATTCGGCAGTGGCTACGGGCGAACCCGGCAAAGTCTTTTTTTTCCAACAATGTCCTCGCAGCCAACACAGCGCTAGCCGTAGCCAAAGTCAGCAGTTTGGACTCCCTCTGTTCCATCTTGAGACTCGTTTCGCAGGGTCTCGCATCAGTACTATATTATAAACATGTGTGACTATTTCATATGCATTCAGGTGTCAAACATAAGTGAGGTTATTGATGATCTGATAGAGATTGATACCAGCGAGGATTTGGCTGGTATGCAGCGTCGCATCACCGAGTTGTCCAGTCAGTTAAGAACGTGCAACACCAAGGAAACAACGCCAATTAGCACGGCGGCACCGGACACCTTGAACTCAGCTAAACCAGAGGAACCAGAGTTATGGCCGACAACAACCACGCAGAGTAAGGCCGCCTCCAAACCAGGCGATTTCTGTTGGGCCTGGGCTGTTTGCAGAAGCAACAACGTTAAGGAATAGGAATTTTGAGCGAATCGGCCATAGCCGGCAGTGACATTCTATAAAAAGGATTACAAGTGTAGTGAAGAGGTTTTCAACTACTTGTTAAAACACGGTGAGGCCTGGTTTTCGTTATTTTTACATCGACTTCGACTCGGTAAAACTATCAAGAACCAGGCTTCCCATTGTTTGAACAAAACCGATTCAACACGATTTTATTCTAACTCATAAATACCTTTCCCTTAAAAAAAAATCTAAAAACAGTTAAAAGTTAAGAACAAATCTGACAGTTGAGTCTCAGCCACAGAGTTATAAGAACTCAAGGGAGCACTCGCTGTGTCACGCACGGAACTCCGCTGACCCACCATGGGCGAAAATCCCTATGGGTCAATTGCATACAAATGTCCACTTCGGCAATGTTTTCTGTGTAAACTGATGAGTGCTCAGTGTAATATGATTGGTCAGCGCCACGTTTCCTGTGGTTTTGTACGCCCTCTAACCTCTATTTCTTCAATAAAACTATATGGTTTCAGCTTAACTCGATTCTGAAAAAAATGTTTTGTCCATTTTGAACGCAAAGTAGTTCCTCACGCAAGTTTCAAATTAGCGCGATCCTAATTTGCGTTCTACCCAGAGTTAAATGGTTCTACCAACTTATTACATTGGGCGGTCAAATGTGCGAGCTCCACGCAACCGTCTGATAGCGCCCTGGTTTAAACATGGCCACGTGATCTCCTCTCGACCAATTAGACTGGATAAACCGTCCAAAGTATTCATGAATTGCAAATAGTATATACATGTTTTCTTCTTTTAATGAAGAAATGTTTTAATTTGTTGAGCAAAACCTAAATCATTCTGATTGCAGATAGTTGTGGGAAACTGGTGTCCATCCATGAGCCATATACACTCAGGGGAAATCTTGCAAGCCACGGTGCGTGGATGAAAGATCCAGTAGTTCGCTCGAACTTTGTGTATTACCACAGGTATGTCAGCAGGGTTAAGATTGGGTTCCTTATTGATTAGTGTCAATATGAAAGCTGATAATAAAGTTCAAATCGGCCCCCAAATTTATATTTAGAAAAACCACGTCCGAAATACTGTAAAAATCAAGAAAATAGCCTCTGTCTTTAGTTGTTTTAATTGCCGTAATCGTAACGATCGAAAATGATCATATACAAGTTTGTTTTAAATCTTTGGACATGCATTTATATAATTTAAAATTTAAAATACCCAGGTCAAAACAAAAAAGAACAAGTTTGCAAGTTTCAAAACATTTGACCAAAGATCAGAAAATATGAGGAAAGATGATTTTTGACCGACCAAAAATGGGCAAATCAAGTCAAAAACGCCCTCTCGTGACGAGTTCTGGAAATGTATTTACGTCATCATATAGAACTCGGTGAAATGAACATTTGTGGCAAGTTTCATTAAAATCAGTCGTTACACTTTGGAATATACGGAGGGGCTCTATGTGCCCCCGCCCCCTCGGTCCCCGTGCATCCCCCAAAAAGCCCAGTCCTGATAGACTGAAAGACCGGAAAACCTATAATTTATTAAGTAAATGTTAACTGATCGAAACAGTGTCTCTGTGCGTTATACAGTGTTGTTCGAATTTTAGGCGACGCAGTGTTCACATGCTAACCTGTTAAATACCAAATAATGGTGAGCGTGGAACAGTCGCCGCGTGTGACATGCATGCAAGATGTCAACATCAAGTAGGACGTCATGGCCGACCGGCTTTGTAGTTCGAACGCAAATTCTGGTGGCCGAGTCATCTGACTGTGGGCTCGAATCCCGGTTGCGGCACTTGTGTCCTTGTTTCGTTGCTTCTTCTCACCCTCGGGTATAACGAGTACCTTCGAAGACTGAGATTGTTGTTATGGATAATTTGAAGTAACCTTTGTGCTAATTTGTCTCTTGGTGCTGCATATTCCTCAGGATTTGAGATGGTTCTCAGGAAAGGTGCGGTATGGTAGTACTATTATAATTCTACTTGACATTATAGATATAACGTTAACAATCCAAATGCAACTCTGAATTGCTGTGTGTTTTCTTTTTCCGGTTATCAGCTTCACTGGCCCAGATCGAAGTAAACAATTTAGAGGCAGCGTCAACGTGGGTAGATTTCAGAAAGCTCAAAGTCAAGTGATAGAGGGTGAAAGTTTACATCACATCATAGAGGCCGTTGTGTATAATGGCTCCCTGTTCGCATACTCGACAGAAAGTAAACAGGTGAGGGAGAACTACAACTACGTGAATAAAAAGTTCCAAAATATATCTAGGATTGGTTGGACCTCGCAGTCAGCTTCATTCCCAATTTTCCACCCGGGGAGTTCATTCGTGCGGGAAATTCCATCAGATACACCCCTTGACCGGTTTGCTTACTCCGGTCCAAGTGCCGTACCAAAGATGGATCTCAGCGTGGATGAAAGTGGACTGTGGCTGCTGTACAGTAATGAACTGGAGATGCTCGTCGTCAGTAAAGTAGACGAAGAGACGCTGGAGTTCGAGCGTACACTGGAGAGTTCCTACCCAAAGAACCGCGTGGGGAACTGCTTCATCATCTGCAGGAAGGTTTATTGTCTGAACAGTGCAACGAGGTACGACTCCAAGGTGGCTTACTTCATGGACACGGACAGTGGCTTCGAGGGATTCGTCAACGTCCCCATCATCATCAAGTACGGGAGCCTATCATCGATTGAGTATAACCCACGTGATCGGTTGCTGTATGGCTGGGACAACGGCCATGCAGTTGTGTACAAACTCTCCTTTGAATGATCATGTGGGGTCTATATCGTGTTTAGGTTCTCTTTAGATTATAGAAATGTAATTATGTTCGGCTATGATTTGACACATTGAACTTGAAGACAAAGTACGGTAGGGCCTACAGGGACCAGTTTCATGCCGCAGAATTCTTCGCTGCAAGCAGTGGCGTAACTAAAGGGGCACGGGGGCACGGGGGACACGGGGGGATACGGGGACACGTGCCCCCCCCCCCCCACCCCACACATATCCATGCCCACCCTCCTACAGTTTTCGTTGGCCAAAAGTGCCCCCTAGGAAAAATGGTGCCCCCCAAAAAAAATTGTATTCAAGTTACGGCTCTGGCCGCACGCTTTACGAGCACCGTAAGTATAAAGTTCTATGGTAACCAGTGGCATGAATTTGGGATCCTAGACTAGTTGTTATGGAAGCCAAAACTAATTTCTAGTTTTTTTAATTTGAAAGTTAACACTTTTTTTTTTTACTTTATACATTTTTTATTTTACTTTCTCCAGAGAAATATTTCCCATTGTATCTGTGTCATTATCTGGTGTCATATTCGATAAAAACAAGTATGCAAGGGTTCTACCAAAAAAATGGCAATGCCCCCCCCCCCTTAAAAATATGGTTGGGGCGGGGCCCGTAAAAAAAGAAAAATATATATATTAAATCTTAATTTTAGTACAAAAAGTAACTTTTCATTTTCTTTAATAAACTGTCCTTAAGCATGGATATTTGATAAAAATTGAATTTCAAAAAAAAAATGCACAAAATGGGCCCTTTAACCTTGAAAGGTGCTGAAATTTTTAAATATTTGTTGCTCAAAAGGTGTTCCAGTAAGGCTCATAATGCACTACAGAGCATCAAGCCTTACAATTTTTGTTTTCCCCGGGGCCCTTAAGCGACCCGTACCCCACGCCATACAACCTTCGCGCTTCGCACTTCGCACTCGCATGCTTGCACTTGCATGCCGTGGACTCCCCAAGGAGAGATTTCATTTTCTGCCCCCCCCCCCCCCCCCCGGTAGAATCATCTTCCTACGTGCCTACTTTGCATTGACAACTGCTATTGTTTACCTTGTACTTATGTATTTACATTGATTGCAGTGAACTGGAAGTATTTTTTTTTTTGTTTTTTTTTTTTATAGATATTCCAGGGATACACATTTATTGTTCACTTATCTCTCACTAGAACGACATTGAGAAAAACAGAGATTGGAAGTAATAACAATCCAAATTATGAGGCGAAAACAATGTAAGTAAAACTCGAAAAAGGTACAGTACCAAAACCATTACTCCATACACAATGTGGAGAGAGCTCCCCACTTACAAAAGAATTTAGGAATATTGCCATTTTTTGCGTACATACATTTTTCCGTTAAAAAGTATTTTTTAAGATCACATTTCAGAAGAAGTAAAGATGAATGTTTCTCATTCATTTTCATTTTATACACATGAAAACGGCAAATCAAAAGAAGGAGATTAACATTGTTCCACTGGATGTCCGTTTTACCAAAAAGCAAAATATCATTTTGTAAGGTAATTTTGATGCGTGTTTTTTCCTTGACCCATACAAATACTGAATTCCAGAACGAGATAGTAATATTACAATGGCAAAATAGATGGACCAATGTCTCCGCTTCAGCTTTGCAGAAAGTACACCGATCCGAGTTAGATTTACTTATTTTAAAAAGAAATGAATTGGAACCTAGAATTCTATGGATAATTCTGAATTGGAACCATCTCAACTGAGCGTCTGCAGTATATTTGAAAGGAATAGAATAGACTTTAGACCAAGACAAGTCATAATTAATATTCAGAACCTCTTCCCATTTTGTGATAAACCTGTGTACTACTTTTCTCCCAGAAGTTAAAATGTCATAAATTCTTCTGGAACCCTTTTTGTCCCTTAAAATAGCATACAGATTAAAAGGCACGAATGGACGAATTAAATTTTCATCGTTATTAAGTAATTCACGGAATGATGAGTTAATGGCTCGGAGGACCGCACTGTACTCAATAAAATTGGTCCGAACATTGAACCTAGTTTTGAAATCGTTTAAGGAACGAAATTTAACGACATTTACTGGAAGCATTTTGTGTTTCATATATAACATTTAAATCTTTAGTGCTGAATATTTGTTAGGTAAGTGTGGAGTACAACATGACAGTCTAAAGAGCGTTATATGAACTTTATTTGGCCTTCAAAGCTTGTGACAGGATATTGGAGTTTCTCCCCCGGTGTGTGTAACCCGGACCGATTTTGGTACATTAACATGTGCTGAAGGAAGTCAGAAGAAGAGGGCGCTATTAAGACGACATTTCTACACGGGGGACATAATTACCTATGAAACCGAAGTTGATTTAGTATCTGTATCTGAAATTTGGTCATAACTAATTTTTGACATTTCTATCAATTCCGTATTTTTGAAAATGTTTCTTTCTCATTTTTAAAAGACCTTAAACCTAAACTGTATGAAATATGGGACAGTTGAATTTAATTTACGACAAACATTTCAAAACGCCCTCTAATGGCCGATTTTGTGTTTTTGCCATCATATTATACATTTTGGCAACGAGGAACAGTCTTAGATTGTTTTGTGACAATCGGCTGTGAACTCTGGAAAATAAAGAGGCTGTAGTGCTTGAAAATCTTGCTTCTGCAGCTGTTTTACCCGAGGTTTCCATAGGGATCCATGCAAAGGCTGACACTTTCAAAACGAAGACATAATAACACAATAAGATTCACTGTGTACTTAGAAATAAAAACAAACAAACGATACCAGTCATGTTGACATCAATTTTATTTTTAAGCTGCATAAAAAGATTACGAAATAAACGTACAACATGCAAAGGCTACGTGGGAAGCAGTTTTTTAGTTTAATTTTTGTTTTGTATTGTTTTGATTTGTTTGGTTTCATACGGCGGTTTCTCTCCAGGGCAAACCCTTGGTGGCGCACTGTATTATTGGTTAAGCATTGTTTCATTGTAGGTTATAGTTGTGTTTTTAAAAGCGATACTTTGAAACTATTTCCGACATTGCCTTTATCATGCAATTTATAAATGTCAAAATTTAAAGCAAAAACAGTTTCAACTTGTTTACTTCAATGCTTAAACTTCTATAATTACGTAGTAACAATGTGTACCACAACAAATGAAATCTCTTTCGCATTAAACATATGTTAGACGATCCAGATGCGAATTCAGTTCTGTTTTGGTTTCCAGGTCATTGTATAAAAGTATACGTATTGCTTGATATTACTTGATATTACAATAACAATAGCTTTAACCCTATCATAAGCGACCTTTTTGGGGATGTACGCCCCCCCCCCCCTCCACTAATCATCACTAGGGGGCTTTTTATACTTTGTTTGCTCATTTTGGGGTACAAATAATGCCGTCCCCATATTTTCCATGTTTTTGTCCAAATGTGATACACGTAGTTTGGATTCACCATCGGGTCCTTCATCCACGCTCCAAATTGATTCATATTTCCCCGTACAGTGTAAGGCTCTGAAATAGAGACTAGTCTCCCGCAGCTATCTACAGAGAGGAGATATAACATACCACACAGTTGTCATACACTGGTGCAGTGATACTTGTCGCTGTAGTCTTCGCTCCAGACGTCTTAATCTAATTAATTTCCCAATGCTACAGGGTTGACCAAAATAAAATAAAAGGGTTCTTTTATCCAATCCTACATGTAAAAAGTTTTTTTTTTTTTTTTTTTACTTGATAAAACAAAAAAAATAGCTTAAACCCTATCATAAGCGAACTTTTTTGGGATGTACGCCCCCACCCCCCCCCCCTCCACTAATCGTCACTAGGGGGCTTTTTATACTTTGTTTGCTCATTTTGGGGTACAAATAATGCCGTCCCCATATTTTCCATGTTTTTTGTCCAAATGTTTTTAAATTTGGCAAACGTGTTCTTTTTAACATGATCAATATAATTCAAGGCTAACTTAATAACTGGAGTCACCATTGGGGGCGCTACAATCCATTTATTTATCCCTTCAACAATTAGCACGTATCGGTGCCTGCCACTAGAAAACAAAAGTTACTTGTGAAGGACTGTCGAATCGAAAAAGGCCCGATAAGAAGTTGCGTTTTTCCTGATTTCAGTTTCATGGTCTATTCTGCGGTATCTTTTTGACGGGTAGGTTCGTCCGTATTCCAAAGTCCTTGAACAACAGCGACTTCAACTGTCTACATTAATCAGTGCCCAATTGAGTTGGCTCAAAAAAACCGAAGTAATAAGAATTTCCAGCACATTAAAACTGTACTGATTTTTCCCCTTCAAAGTGCGCGCATGTTGAAGAGTAAATTGCTCATTTTTTTTTTTTTTTTAAACTAAAATGCCTAAGCCTGTGTGCCTGAGAAGGGAGGCGGGCGTCACTCGAATGTGAGACTGTACGCAACTGCATGGCCGTTGTCCCAGCCATACAGCAACTGATCACGTGGGTTATACTCAATCGATGATAGGCTCCCGTACTTGATGATGATGGGGACGTTGACGAATCCCTCGAAGCCACTGTCCGTGTCCATGAAGAAAGCCACCTTGGAGTCGTACCTCGTTGCACTGTTCAGACAATAAACCTTCCTGCAGATGATGAAGCAGTTCCCCAGGCGGTTCTTTGGGTAGGAACTCTCCAGTGTACGCTCGAACTCCAGCGTCTCTTCGTCTACTTTACTGACGACGAGCATCTCCAGTTCATTACTGTACAGCAGCCACAGTCCACTTTCATCCACGCTGATGTCCATCTTTGGAACTTCACTTGGACCGGAGTAAGCAAACAGATCAAGGGGTGTATCTGATGAAATATCCCGCGTAATCACCACGTCATCTGAATTGATAGTGATGTTAGAGTCCGGTGAAGAGAACCAAGCGATCTTGGACAATGTCTTGTCTGTCCTATAGTGTGTCGTGGTCCTCAAGCGATCTCGATAACTGCCATAGTAGCTTCTTGTCACGTACTCCTGAACCTGGTAGGCCACTCGTTCCTCTGAGTATGCAAAGAGGGAGCCGTTGTAGACGATCGCCTCTTCGATATGCTGGAGAGTTTCTCCTTCAATCGAATGGGTTTTAGACCGCTGGAAGGCACCAACATTCATACTACCTGCGAACTGCACAGTTTGACTTGAGGCCGTGTAACTGTAAGAGAGAAAAATATTCTCATTTTGTATTGCAAAATATTAATCATCCCATTATGTCCGCTGGTTTTATTACCAGATGAAAATGTATGTGTGTGTGTTTTTTATCACTACTCACTAATTACAACTAACTGTGGGAGTTTTTATGCATGAACAACTCAAAGGATAAGTAGCTATTCCAAACAGCAACACTTTAAAAGATTTGAAGACTCCCTTTAATATTCATTATTGTAAGCATTTGATGTGTGTTTTTTCCACTTACTTGTGGTGATACACGTAGTCTGGATTCATCATTGGGTCCTTCATCCACGCTCCAAATTGATTCATATTTCCCCGTACAGTGTAAGGCTCTGAAATAGAGACTAGTCTCCCGCAGCTATCTACAGAGAGGAGATACAACATACCACACAGTTGTCATACACTGATGCAGTGATACTTGTCGCTGTAGTCTTCGCTCCAGACGTCTTAATCTAATTAATTTCCCAATGCTACAGGGTTGACCAAAATAAAATAAAAGAGTTCTTTTGTCCAATCCTACATGTAGCTCCTTACAGGCGCTCCAATCCAGAACTTATTCATGAAACATTGTTATTCTTTTTATTTTATTTTTAAGGAACCGCTTGACGCTGTTTTAAGGTAAGTGTTTTGTTGTAGTAATCCGTGTGCAGATAAATGCTTCAATAGTTCTATTATTATTAATGATTGTTATATAATTGGTTTTTATGCATGCCTTCTGGATTACAAGGACATGTGCTTTCCAGACGATAAGCTTCAACTCCAACATACAGAAGCGTTCATCACATTCCAGCAGTTGTTTGTTGCTTAAGAAATTAAGTGATGTTCAAACCATATTGTTTTACCTTGTTTTGCCTTCTCTGGCCATCTTTCGGGTAGCGGTTTATCACCAACCAAACCTTGGACAGTGCTGGGCTGCACAGTTGCTGTTCCTATTGTAGGAGACGGGTGCCGTGGCCCTTCACCTCCCGCCTGCTTCCCCGTGTTGCATGTCCTTAGCTGGCCAGACAACTCGGTGATTCGACGCTGCATGCCGTCGAGGTCATCACTGTTGTCGAGCTCCATCATGGCATCCACAACTGTGCTGATATCAGAAACCTTTAGCGAATAAAGACAGCAACCAATAATTAAAACATAAGAATAAACAGAGAGCATTTGTGCTTTGAGAGCATGAACCTTTGGCGTCAGTATTTGACGTAGGTCGATAGAGTACCTGAGGAGGAGGAGGAGGAGGAGGAGGAGGAGGAGGAGGAGGAGGAGGAGGAGGAGGAGGAGGAGAAGTAAGTAAATCCAGTGTCTTGGCTCTGTGGCTACTGGGCAGTCGGGTTGGCGTGGTGGTATATTTCCTCACCTTCCACCTCTATAGGACCCCGGTTCGAATCCCACCGGGTCCACAATGTGGATTGGGCCTTTCAGTCCCTTCCTGATTGCGTGGGTTTTCCCTGGTATAAATCTCTGGGTTTTTTTCCTCCCACATCTAAAACTGAAACTTCCTTCCTTGTCTTCTATACGTGGGGTTCTTGGGCAGTATAGTGATTAAGTTCGCTTCACAACCAGAATTAATAGATTAAATGAGAAATGAAATGAGCCTTGGTGTTCCTGATTTCAAATATTTACGTCTGTCATGATGGCCCGAATTCTCTCCACTTGTTCGTCATCCGAATCGACCCCCTGCCATTGCTGCAAAGTATACAGGGCAGATGCCATTCCGCGAACATTCTGGCGTACTCCCTCGATCTCAGCCCGGGTCACAAGCAGCTGCCCACCCTCCATAAGGTTAAATTTCTCAGTGGCTTCAGCAAGGTTGTCCTGGAAGGTAACGATGAGCTCCGATTGCCAGGTTACCTTCTCGTGGAGTTGAGTAACATCGAGCGTCAAGTTGTTTATCTAAAAGAAAAATACAAATAACATTAGAGCATTAGAAGTAGTTCTGATAAATAGACTGTTGTAGTTTCCAATACAAAGCTTTACTAATTGAAAAACTTCTTAACATACGATCCCCATGAGAAATATCTCTATCTGAAATAGAATCAAAGTTAAAACAAACACACACAGTCTTCTCTACAATAGTGTGTTCTCACATTGGATGGACTTGGTTTCTTTTTTAGCGACTTCCCTCATTTTTGATTTTGAACAGCAAAGCAAGGATGTACCCGTTCTGGTCACACCATCCGGGTCCATGACCCAATTTACCTTACGTCATAATAATGGGTGCGTTCGATCTGCTTCCCCGGGACGACCTGGGTCTGACCCCAAAGCTTACTATTAGCTTTGACATCATTGTCATGGCTCACCCGGGTCAGCCCCAATAGGCCCGCTTTTGAAGCAGGTTAATTGGGGCTGACCCCAGTGCGTGACGTCACGATGAAAAAAGGTTCTAAGTGGCCACCACTTGTTTTGTTATTCAGCAGGACACTCTAGACGTTTGACACACATTTTCTTCTTAAAACGGCGAATTTGTGAGCATTTAGTAATTTATTCGTAGACTTGTAATTTTTTCTTGAGCTGGGCTTGTACAATAACATAAAGTTGCAGTTTAACTGTTAGAATAATTATGTATATGACGGTCTTTTCGTGAATAACGAAGAGTTTCGGACATAATGCACTGAAAGTAGTTCCGGCCAGCTGTCCCAAGATGCATTAGTATGAATGCTTAGGGAAGTTGGTGTTGGATTACCTCTTGTTGTGGGCTCACCCGGATGAGCCAAACCGGGTCGACCAAGGCAAGCTAATCGAACGCACCCAATATTGGTTGAGCCATTATGGAAATCAATGTCTAATGGTGTGTTGGACGCGGTGCAGTGCCCATTTTAGCCGACGCGGCGTTTACACGCACGTCACACGTGCACGATCACCATTTTGGACCGTCATTTTGGAAGTTTACGTGCAAATGCCTCGTCGCCTAAAATGAGCACCACACTGGGATAACACACAGTGACATTGACTTCCAAAATGGCGCAACCAAAATTATTGTGATCATGACGTCAGGTGAATTGGAGTGTGTTCTTGACATTTAATCCAAAATGTACATATATCTATTATCATCAAAGATATCTCAATAAATAGATCTCACTTATAAAAACACAGATTATGGTTTAAATAAATAAAAGTGTGACTTACCAATTGTAAGTTGTAAAAAATTTCGCAAAGCTTTGATTTATTTTGTATCTATTTATTTATTTAATTTATTTATTATTGTTACTATTATTGTTATTAATTTGTTGCTACATTTTTGAAACCTTCAGCTCATGCAATGAAGGGCAGTCGCCGTAATCATTGATGTACACGCATTCAAACTCCATCAAGCTGCTACATTTATAGTAGTACGGTACCCAAACCGCGCAAAATTGAGACGTCACTGAAAAAACCTGCGACACATAGTCTGTTTTCGCGCAGAAGCACTTATCCCGATTTGATATAATATGACCTAACTTCTGTTGTAAGAGCAGTCGAACACGGTTTGCGAATAACGCAGTTAGCGTAATTTCGCATTTTTACATTTCGAACTTAATGTTGGGGGTCGAGCAATATTTCTTAATTGTCAAAGTTTTCCCGCTTTCTTATCATTTTGTTTGTTACTTTGTAAGTTTTCAATGTAAACATTCTAATATGTTTTTGGGGTGGGGAAAAAGTGATGTGACAAAAACAAAAAAAATCACACAAATTTGCACTTGCGTTATTCTCCCATAGCCGTAGGCTTAGAGGTGCCTGGAAGCTCAATGGTGACCTTTTCGATGACCTTGATGACGTTTTGGAGACGGAAGTGCACTGTTACGAACGTCTACAATGTGTGTGTATATATATATATATATATATATATATATATATATATATATATATATATATATATATATATATATATATATATATATATATATATATATATATATATATATATATATATATATATATATATATATATATATATATATATATATATATATATATATATATATATATATATATATATATATATATATATATATATATATATATAAATAAATAGCGTAGCAAAGAAAATTTGGCTGATGCCGGACTCGAACCCGCGACCTCTCGAATACCGTACGAGCGCTCTACCAACTGAGCTAACCAGCCCTTATAGTTGGTGGGCGGTCCTATGTGCAATACCAAATCCACTTTGCTCGGGGGGACCAGTCAGAAGCCGAACCGTGCTGCCGATAAGCCAGGGATCACTACCCCGGTTAAGATGCAAACAACCTGGTAAACGGCAGTAGCGGGGATACACAACGAATGGATACAGCTTTTTACGTGGATTTACACAGAGAAAGTACATGAGAAACTGACTGGGAGAATATTATAAATAAATAGCGTGAGCAAAGAAAATTTGGCTGATGCCGGACTCGAACCCGCGACCTCTCGAATACCGTACGAGCGCTCTACCAACTGAGCTAACCAGCCCTTATAGTTGGTGGGCGGTCCTATGTGCAATACCAAATCCACTTTGCTCGGGGGGACCAGTCAGAAGCCGAACCGTGCTGCCGATAAGCCAGGGATCACTACCCCGGTTAAGATGCAAACAACCTGGTAAACGGCAGTAGCGGGGATACACAACGAATGGATACAGCTTTTATATATATATATATATATATATATATATATATATATATATATATATATATATATATATATATATATATATATATATATATATATATATATATATATATATATATATATATATATATATATATATATATATATATATATAAATAAATAGCGTGAGCAAAGAAAATTTGGCTGATGCCGGACTCGAACCCGCGACCTCTCGAATACCGTACGAGTGCTCTACCAACTGAGCTAACCAGCCCTTATAGTTGGTGGGCGGTCCTATGTGCAATACCAAATCCACTTTGCTCGGGGGGACCAGTCAGAAGCCGAACCGTGCTGCCGATAAGCCAGGGATATATATATATATATATATACCAGTTGTTTACATTGCACTTCCGGTTCCAAACTGTCATTACTTACCAACAGTACGGAGTTCCCTTATTAGAGTGCCACACATTAAAGCTAGAATCAATTTACACTTATTAGTGAAAGAGACAAGGCCCATTAGCTAAATTTTATTTTAATACATTTGCCATCGTAACATTCCACTAAATTAAACGTTACCTGATGTCGAATCTCTTGTAGTTTCCAAGAGTTGTTATGGGTTTGATAGTCCGTACAGACCACGGGGATGGGTGTTTTGACCGAGCATTGGCAAGATCCGTCCCCGGCTCGATCCGGGGTAAGTTGGAAGTCATTGAAGTCAGATGAGGGCGCGGCCATTGTCGTCTAAACAGAAGAAAACATTTTTGGTATAAGTATGTTTTATTCATTCCATCCCCTTAGACAACTCAGTGTCTGCCCCTACGGTTTCCATTTAGGGCGCTGCCATTGGCAAAGTGAAACAGGGGCGGATGTGTGAGAGTGTGCGTTTACAAGGTGTTTTCGTTTTTAAATAATAAATAAAATAAGATCCAAATTAAGTTTCCCTCTCAGTGAGACGAAAACTCTGCATATAGGATTGCGTATACAAAAATGCTGAATTCAAATGTTACAATTTTTTCGCAAACGAAACAACGAATTGAGATGACAATTTCACAGGCTTGTTTTGTTATACATATCTTGATTTGTGCCAAGAATGGAAGCATTTACAGTCAGTTTACCAATGTTGAGCTGGGGCTATAAAGTGAGTTGAATTTGATATAATGGTAATTGTCAATTTTGAAGAACAAGACTTGTGCGTTAATAAGTCTGTCCATGGGATGCCTAAAAATGAATACCTGAGCGTCCGCGGAGTAAAGAAGATTGACTGCCAGCATCGTCATCAGCAGAAAACCACAAGTCTGGAACACGGCCATCTTTGAATGAGAAAATGGTTGCCACGATACCACTGCAATAAAATAAAACCCAATTGTTTTAAATGGTCACAAGTTAAATGGTCACGAGAAAGTTCCTTATATTTATTTTTTTTTATTTTTTTTTTGATGTCCAGCATTTTGTGCACGTTAAAAAGGGTAAGAGCTAGGTGATTTGGGGGTAGTCAAATAATGCCATTATTATCAATAATTTCTTTTATTTTTTAATACTTTTTTTTTAATTTCCTGGACGGAACAATTCCTGTAGAGGATTGATACTGTTGTGTGCACTATATTAATCAAGCAATAAACCACTATAGGGAAACTAACAGGGTAAAGTTGTAACTCATTTTTAGGGTGAACGAAGACAGTTGACTGGAGCGGAATTTGAACATGCGACTATACCGGCTTACGCTCTAACAACTGAGCCCTCCAGCCCTATGTCTTTAGCCAATATCTTTGCTCGGGAGGGGGGGGGGGGGGCCAGTCAGAAGCCATTCAACTGGCTACTGCCTAGTAGCCAGGGATCACACCAAGGTTTACGATACACACCATAGAGCAATAATAAGCTCTGTGGATACAACCTGGGAAGCGGCAGCACGGGGATCACGTAAGGGTAATGCGACTTGTTTTTTTTTTTTTTTGGTTTTTTTCAAATATCAAGCAATACACCACAAGGGAAAATGACTAGGTAAACAATTGTCAGTGAATTTTTACTGAAGTAAAGTTTTATTTATTTATTTTTAATTGTATGTTTTTATTTATTTATTTATTTAATTAGTTATCCAGTTGTTCGGTTGGTCGGTTGTTCGGTTGGTCGGTTGGTCGGTTGGTCGTAAAGTTTTATTTATTTACTTTTATTTGTATGTTTTGTTTATTTATTTAGTTATTCAGTTGTTCGGTTGGTCGGTTGTAAAGTTTTATTTATTTATTTATTTAATTAGTTATTCAGGTGTTCAGTTGGTCAGTTGTTCGGTTGGTCGGTTGGTCGGTTGGTCGGTTGGTCGGTTGGTCAAGTGGTCAGTTGGTCAGCTGGTTAGTTAGAATTTTTTTTTTTTTTAAATACCGATAATGTACTTTTTCTTTCACTTCTTATCATTTCCCGCGTGTGTATACCATGTATTGTACAACGTCATTCGAGATAACTTCAGTCTCTGGTCCCAAGCCCAAAACCCCACCCCATCACAAAACCACGCCCTCTCGGGACCAAACATATACCTTCCTAACGTTTAGTGAAGCACAGTCAGTTGCTGGGATCAACAGGAAGAAATATTGATGCAACCATAATGAATGCGCTTTCTCGTTTATTTGTCATGTAAATATTGTACACTGTAAAGGCCATGTCACACATGAAATTTTTTACAGGCAACCTGGAGGCAACCAACTGCATTGTATACAAAAGGAACACTTCAGTTATACCATCCAGGGCCAAAATTGCCCAGTGTGACATGACCTTAAGACAACATACACTGGTACCCGGGCGTCCGGTTTGGAAATGTTTCGTGTACCGGGCTTTATTTCACAAGCTGTAGTACCACAATGTAGAAAGTTCAAAGTGTGACAGCAAACACTTTCCATTATCCTTCAGATTGCGTGCCTGCAAAAAGTCCCCACATGAGAAATTGTCTGTGGTGATGTCACTTTCACTATGGTAGGTGCAGGTCGTGACCTTCAAGTATAGGCCTATACTTGAAACTTAGATGTAGGCCTGTACAATGTAAGGTCAGACAAAGGTAGAGTGGCGTATAGCCAGAGTCTATTTACAACTGTGAGTGTGTGTGTGGGGGGGGGGGGGGGGGGGGGGGGGGTCGAAAAAAGAAAATCAAAATCGACTGTACATATTAGTGTGTGGGTCAAAATTAGGACTAACAAAGAAATCAAAATTGACTGTACATTTAGTATGTGAGTCAAAATTAAGACTGAACGATATTATTGTGCACGGTAGTTGTGCATGATTTTCTGTTTATTTTTGCATATTTTTCTTACAATGTATGTCCACTCTATAAATTCTCGGAAGTGGGCGTATTGTTGAATTTTTCTTTTTGCCCTTTTCAAGTTCTGTGGTACTTTCATAAACCACATTAAAATAATAAACTGTGGACTTCCAAAGTAACTTTCCACAATGCCCAACGATGACAGTGCCCCTTGAACAACCGTAGATCTAAGGCAAACAATTATCGATGTATGTTGGGGATTTGCTAGCGTATGTCCCGAGAGACGCTTAAGGTCACGAGGGGATGATTCCTGGTACGAATTGAAACTTTACGAAAACGAGCACTGGCGAATTGAGTAACTAGCATTCAGGAAAAAATGTTGTTGTTTTTATTCGTCTTTCTCATTTTTTTTTTTTTTTTTACTACTTCCCACGTTCTGACGAAAGTGATGATGCATGTTGGTGCATGTCTTTGTTAAATGTGTGTTCTTTTAGATTTTATTTGTGTATTTATAGATTTTAATTGTCCTGTCTGGACATAGAACATTCAATTTAATATATTTTTTTTCTTGATAAATGCCCACAAGCTGATTTTGTTTGTTTTTTTCTCCAAAAAAGCAAATGTTTATACACTGCATTCTTGACTTTCAATTAACCAGGGTTTGGTAAAGTTAGATCATTTTCTGATGAATATAGATTTCACTAAATAAGATTGCAAAGAGCTTAAGTGAAATGCGTTTGGCCTAACCATTACGTAACCGGACCATGACGTTTGCCATTGCTTGAAATAACTAGAGTATAACCGTAATGACAGAAACTCTCGTTTATAACATAACAAACCAATCATGAAAGGAAAACCAACGTCGCTTCAAGTTTCCTAATCTAACCTGACTATACCTGAACGACTTCCAACTAACTTACTTTGACAATTAATTGCCATCTCATGGAAAGTTATCAAAAGGATATATATCTTATCCTCTTGTAGGGATAATCCCCTCCCCCTATTCGTTCACTTCATCTGAAAATCCCACAAAATTAATACACTATCAATTGAAACAGTACTCACCTTCGCATGTAATTCCTACTAGCTGCGAATACTGGACGAGTCGAACTGCTATAAACCTTTTCTCCGAGCGCTGGTCCGTTTTAAAGCAGAACTTACCAACGAACCAGGGTCGCATGATTCTGCTAACCCTGGGAAATATGCGCTTCCTCCAGTGCGCAATAAAGCACATTATTCTTGTAGTATAAATTTGGGCCCTGGGTGTCCGTTTTGGGTGCTTCCCAGGATTTTGCAACACTTCGTTTCAGGAGAAAGTTCATAGTGTCGCAATTCCAAACTTCCGTAATTATATGGATTGCGTGCCTGAAAATTTTCCCGCTGTGAGATATGCTACGTCTTGAAAATAATTTACTTATTCAATGCGTTCGATGCGTATTTTTTTTATTATTATTATTATGATTATTTTTGTATGGCCTTTAGCTGGGATTTTTTTTTTTTATAACTAGTTAATTGTAGTACAAATTTTCGAAGGAAATATTTTATCAAACAAACTGAAAAACGAAGTCGAGATGGATAAAGAATCAAATCGTGCAAATGGCATTTTATGAGCCAACCACTGGTGGATCTTGGAGGGGGCTAAAGGGGCTGTACCCCCTCCCCCCTCCTTCCCCAATCGTTTAAAAAGAAAAAAAGAAAAACACTAATAAAAAGTACAAGAAAGAAAGAGAGAGAGAGAGAGAGAGAGAGAGAGAGAGAGAGAGAGAGAGAGAGAGAGAGAGAGAGAGAGAGAGAGAGCGAGAGAGAGAGAGAGAGAGAGAGAGAGAGAGAGAGAGAGAGAGAGAGAGAGAGAGAGAGAGAGAGAGAGAGAGAGAGAGAGAGAGAGAGAGAGAGAGAGAGAGAGAGAGTTGGGTAGATGGGTGAGGGAGAACAGAATCAGATACAAACAGTAGAGCAAACCAATCATGTGGGAATTCACATTTTTACTGCTTCAAAAATGTTTTGTATAAAAGTATACGTACTACTTGCTATGCTTAATGTAGTAAAAGTTACTTTAAAAATAAGGGAATAAAAGTGTGGTGAAGAGGTTTTCAACTAGTTCTTTAAACAAGGTGAGGCCTGCTGGTTCTCTATAATTTTACCCAGAATAAGTCGATTCAACAGACTGTTATTCCCATTCAAAAATATTTTTGTTAAAAACATCCAAAAACCGTTAAAAGTTAGTAACAAATCTGACAGCTCACCTCACTCAGGTCTGCGTTAAATTTCCATCCTTGTTGAGTGCCTTGCGCAAGTTTCAAAACTGCGCGCACAAGATTCAATCTTGCGCAAGCCAAATTTGCGCGCTACCATCTTTCTCCGTGGGGCTACCAATTTGAACTGGGCTGTACAAATTGCGCGCTCTGCGCAATCATCTGATAGCGCCATCTTTTAACCCAATTTCCTCAGTCCATGTTGAAACATTTCAGAATGGATAAGCTGTCCCAGGTATTTGTGCATAATTAATTTCAAATCTACAGCATTTCATCTTTAATTTAAGATACACGGACAAAATATGACCATCTTTGTCATGTTTGCTATGTACACTACAACTTGAAGATGTCAGAGTATTCTTTTCCAGTCTCATTGTTGTTATTATCATTATTATTATTATTTATTCGGCCAATATTCAAACAATCAAAACAATAGGAGTGAACATACAAGCATTTCTACAACTAAGTCTTATGAAAGATAAACAATGTAGACAGGGAATTAAAACAGGATTAAACATGACAAAAACAATTCAAGAAAGACAGTGAGACAGAACCAATTTGGATACAGAACACAAGACAATCCATTCTAAGGTGGCCAGGGTTGATACAAGTGGACAGTCCCACAGTGTGTTACTTTCACTTGAGATGAAGGAAAATCAAACGAAAAATTCACTTTAAAAGATTGTAATTGGTAGTCACTGGATACAATGAACTAGCTTAACTTTGGATGCTCACTGGTGATGCATTCATCAGTGTCTACCCCTCCATAGAAAATAGCATCCTTACTTGCTATTATTCCAATTGCAGCAATAAAAAAAAAGCCTGATAAGAACTTGTGCTTTTCCTGATTTTGGTTTCATGGTCTATTCTGCGGTATCTTTTTGACGGGTAGATCTGTCCTTGGCCCTATCCCAAAGTCATTTTAAATTATGAATTACAGCGAGTACAATTGTGTACATTAATCAGTGCCCATCTGAGTTGGCACAAAAAAAAGCGAAGTAATAAGAATTTCCCGCGTATTAAAACTGTACTGATTTCTTCCTTCACTAACTGCGCGCATGTTCTAGAGTAAATTGCTCAACCTAAAATGCCTAACAGGGAGGCGGGCGTCACTCGAATGTAAGACTGTACGCAACTGCATGGCCGTTGTCCCAGCCATACAGCAACTGATCACGTGGGTTATACTCGATCGATGATAGGCTCCCGTACTTGATGATGATGGGGACGTTGACGAATCCCTCGAAGCCACTAGCCATGTCCATGAAGTAAGCCACCTTGGAGTCGTACCTCGTTGCACTGTTCAGACAATAAACCTTCCTGCAGATGATGAAGCAGTTCCCCACGCGGTTCTTTGGGTAGGAACTCTCCA